>CAIGQW010055820.1:740450-758272 GCA_903798125.1 Danio choprae | reverse complement strand
GGTTTTAGACCACAATAAATCATTATTGTGTGGGGCCTCCTTTTGCGGGCAGTACAGCATCAATTCATCTTGGGAATGATAAATACAAGTCCTGCACAGTGGCCAGAAGGTCATTCTTTTTCCAGAATAGTGGTCAGGTCACTACATGTTGCTGGTGGTGAAAACGTTTTCTGACTTGCTCCTCCAAAACACATTAAGGTGGCTCAATAATATTTGGATCTGGTGGGTGTGTAGGCCATGGGAGATGTTCAACTTAATTTTCATGTTCATCAAACCACTCTGTCACCAGTCTTGCTGTATGTATTGGTGCATTATCATACTGATACACGGCACCTCCTTCAGGATACAATGTTTGAACCATTGGGTGCACATGGTCCTCCAGAATGGTTCGGTAGTCCTTGGCAGTGACACGCCCGTCTAGCACAAGTATTGGGCCTAGGCAATGCCATGATATTGCAGTCCAAACCATCACTGATCCACCACCATGCTTTACTCCGGGCATGCAACAGTCTGGGTGTGGTATGCTTCTTTGGGTCTTCTCCACACTGTAACTCTCCCGGATGTGGGAAAGGCAGTGAAGGTGAACTCATTAGAGAACAATACATGTTTCACATTGTCCACAGCCCAAAATATTTTAAAGGTGTTTTGGAGGAGCGAGTCAGGAAACGTTTTCCTCCTCCAGCATCACATAGTGACGTGCCACTATTCTGCAACCCCTGTATTTACTATAAATTGTAAACAATAGGGTTTTTTAGAAAATCTTTGATACTTAAGAGGCACTATGAAGACACATTATATATCATACAGTTTGCTTTATAGGGTTAAATGTGTTTGTGTTTATGGAATTATTCACCTTTTGTGATCACTGTAATCCAATGGATGTTTGATGGATTCATCTGTTTTGCTCATGAAAAGCAATGCTGAATGCTTGTGCCTGCCTTCACATGCTCAAATTCTCCTGTAATCTTTAGATTATCGGAGAGGTTCAGGTTTGACTTCAGCTGGTCGCCACACCTTAATAACTCAAACTCATTTCTTTTTTCCCCCAGTATGAATACAGATGTGGACATTCCTGTCGACCCTGACTCGCCGGACATGAAGAGACGACGTGTTCACATGTGTGATTATGACGGCTGTAACAAAGTCTACACCAAGAGCTCGCATCTAAAAGCCCACCGCAGAATACACACAGGTGCACACACCTTTCTGACATTATCTTCGTCTATTGTTATTTATAGGTATTCGATGCAACTATAGATATTGAAAAACAGCCAATTATGAAAGTCCATGATATAATGGCAAACAAGGGGATGGGATTCAAATTCATGCAGTCTATAAAGAAATGTCTCTGGAATTGAGTGTTTAGTATTGTGTTGAGTATTTATTAATAACGTTCCAAAAGTTTAGATATCATAATTGAAGATACAGGATTGATTTAATGAGGTGCAAATATTAGTTTGAGTAATGCATTTTCTGTTTATTACTGTCATTCTGAAACAACTTGTTATAATGGAGGAAATAAATTTTGATTAGCTTTTTTCTCAAAATTGTGAAATTTATCCTTGATTTAGATGGAGGTTTAAAAGGCAGAACCACCAAACTAATCTGTATCGGCAGATATCAGTTTTAAATAATCATCTGAAAAAAATAAATAAGTAAAAATAAGTATATAGTAATCACACTTAGCGTGAAACTTATCCAGCAAAGTAAACATCAGAATAAAGAGTGATTCTCACATTCTCAGCAAATAAAATATTAGGGGTTTTTCCAAAAAAAGTATGGTTAAAAAAACACTTAAAGACTTCAGAAAAACACGTAATAACCAAATTATATACAGAGTCAGTATCATTAACCCTTTATAGGACACTGATTGAAATACTCATTGAAAAAAAATGTTACAGGCGGTTATTAAAATACTTTTGAACATTTATGACCTTATAATATTGTAATCATTGTCGATGAAGTACCTATATATATTGTTCTTCAACTGATAGGGTTATAATAAATGCATACAGACAAAAGCAAACATGAAAAAAACTAAACTTGACATTTTCAAAATAATCCCTAACTTTATCAGAGATGTGAGATAATGCCATACTGTATTAGCTCATCAAATGCAAATATAACTTACTAATACATCTTATAGTGCAGTTTCCCAGATAAGCTGCGTTATCAGTTTCTACTGGTTAATTTTGTGAAATAATAAGCCACTGGAACAGGGCTTCCCAAACTTTTTGCCTCAACACCAGTGATTCACGAGCCTCACCCTCACTATGTGGCTTTCAATGGCGCACACTGACCAATAGGCCAGTATAAACACAAGCAGAATGCAACAGTCTAATAACCATGTCATTTATATAGTAATTTATTAATTTGTTTAATTTCAACATTAAGCTCACCTAATGAGATGGTGGGCACAATGTTTGGAGCACAGTAAGTCCATTCTTGGTTTCATTTTGGAGACCGCCACTCGGAGATCATAAAGTTCAGTCAACTTGTATTAATTTAATGTGCGCAAGTGACGAAAAGGTGTTGGTAAGTTTAACGTGGTGCTGTAGAATCGATCTTCTCCAAATGATGCTATTGCTTTGTTGTTAATCTGACTTAATAACCCCAGGGTTCACAGCACAATGGAAAAAACCTATTAAATCTTATGACTTTTATTTGGATGTTGTTGTTTTAATTATTAAAGTACACATGAAATCAAAACTAAACGCATGACTTTGTGAGCTCACATTGCTAGTTTTGTGGTGAACAATTCATCTGTGCATATCATTAGTAAATTTTTTTTTGCCATTTTAATCTAAAATTAAAATCTGAAAATGCACTTCCTGTTTGTTTTCAGTTAAATTCTCAGATTACGTCTGTTTGAGGTATTGGGCGTGGCTAACACACTTAACCACGCCCCTCCAACTGTCAGTTTTGACAACAAACAGAAATGGTCGGGAGGAGGAGTCTGTTAGGTTGTAATAAATCTCCCCAAACCCTTTTCCTGATCTTTCTGAATGAAATGCCTACTTTACTACATCCAATCAGCTCGCAGTAGAAAAAACAAGCCACGCCCACTGTTTTTTCATTTTATATTCCGTTTCTCTAGGAACTGCATCACAATACGAAAAACAAACCCCATCGCAGCTTCCAGTTCATCTGGACTTTAACTACTATTTTATCTTTTGTTAGTTATGGGTAAAATATGTTGAATCTAATAGTTTAATCAAATTTATTTCATTTTTGGAAATCACCATGCAACCCCCACTTTGGGAAGCACTGCACTAGATGGGACGATTGACCAATCCTAATCAGTTATTCCTGACTTTCATGTAATCAGATGATTGACATGTTCATGTTTTTTTTACAGGTGAAAAGCCGTACCAATGCACATGGGAGGGCTGTACCTGGCGATTTGCCCGCTCGGACGAGCTGACACGGCACTTTCGCAAGCACACCGGCATCAAACCCTTTCGCTGCACCGACTGCGACCGTAGCTTCTCGCGCTCCGATCACCTGGCACTTCACCGACGCCGCCACGTCATGATGTGAAACTCTGTCCACCTCGCCATCCTCAGCCCTCACCTCCCTGCCTGCTCCTCAGGAGACCTGCGAGCCCTTCAGGGGGTCCAAACGCTGTTGACGCCACCTGTCCAGTCTCCGGATACGAACCATTGTATTGAATATGGAGAAGAAAATAGTGGGTGGCGCAATCATATTGGTGACCCCCCCTACTGGTCAGAACATGGCTGCAGTTTATCGCCATGCTTTTAGAAGCCACAAACCACCCGTCCTGTCCAATGGTGACGTCCACCACCCTCTCAATACCTGATCATTAGCCGTTACTTGAAGAGACTACAAGAAAGGCGAACCGCACGCAGCACTGCTATGAGCAGAGAGAGCGATGATTGGGGAAGGTACTGTCTATTAAGATGAAACAAGTACAGAGATACACGAGAAAGTCAAGGATTTTATGCAAGATGGTGAGGAAGAAGTAGAGTTATGTAATGAGTTGATCTTTTTAACGAAATTGGTGGGATGGAGATGCATCTACAGCTGCCTTGCTGAATTCTTACATTCTATCGTAACTTTTCTTTTCGTCGTTTTAAATTCGCTCTACCTGCGTTTTAGTTTGCGTGTGGATGGAGGTTGACGTAGAGCACATTGTAAAGACAGCTGAAGATGTACCACACCCCGTTTTAGTGTTTTAGCAAATCAGTTAGGGCCTTTTTCTGATATTTACCCTAACCCAGATGAGAAGTAGAGGCAGGGGGCTGACAAGACTGTGAATTTTTGTACGTTTCTTTTCTCGATTAATATACATCGTCTAAGCATCTTCCCGAAAATAGTTTGCCGCAAATAACAGTATTTGTTTTTCTGTTGTTTTTTAAAAAAAGACAATTTATTGCCAGTAATGGCGTCTAACAGAATTAACACCCATCAGAAGGTGTTCTTTATCTTTATCTAACCTTTAGATATCATTTGATAAGGCTGTGAAAATAATAAAAAAGAAACAACTTGCAGGGAAAGGGGGAGCTTATTAAATTGATGTGTGTGTGTGTGTGTGTGTGTGTGTGTATAAGCACATTTGTAAAGACATAATCAGAGATATAATAGTAGAGATGTCTAAACGCAGTTACTTCTAGCCCATCAGAGCCTTAATTGAAGTAAATGTGCAAATCTAATTTGCGCAACAGGTTTTCGGAGTTCCTCAGGGTTCGATACTGGGACCCCTATTTTTGCGAGGCACCCTGAAAATCCCTATTTGCACCGAGTTCAGAGTGGAAAAACATGTCTTAACAGCTCCTGCCCTGATATGCATGATATGCAAAAATACCCCTTCCCCTGAAAAAAATAATTAAAATAAAATGCTGTTAATGTTATCTGACGTTGATGTCATGAAAATGTTGGGCACAGTCCATATAAACCTGAGGAGAGGGTCTCTTGGACACCTTTCTTCCCTCTAGCTAGCACTCATAGCCATGGTCATAATTTCAATTGCTAGCAGCTAAGTGTGCGCATTTTGCCTTTTTTTTTTTTCAAAAACAAAGCTTGTTTGATTCCAGCCTTTGAGAGTGAAGCGCATGTCTGCAACAGCTGCACGATCTTGGATTAGGACGCAGCCGTACGTTTTTCTCACTTCAACTCAAAAATGTTACTAAGCACATCTAGAAGAGTATATGCATTCGATTGCGATCCTTTCTTTTTTGTTTTAAACTTGTTCATAGACACGCAGACAATGAATAATTCAAAAATTAATGTACATACTGTATATAATCGACAAAGTTCTTGAATAAATGTAACGGGTGGATTTCTATTTTTAACACTGACTAGATAATGTGAAATATTTGTTTGCTTTTTTTAAATTTAATTTTATTTTTGAATTCCTTGAATTGAGTTCCCAAATGTGTTGTACACCCTTAAAAGTGTTGCATGGAGAGTAGATTATTTTCGTTGTGAAGTCGGTGAGCATGTCTAAGCGTCGGTGCCCTGACAGACGTGGCCTATAAGCACTGATAATCCACACGAAATCCATGAAATGTGTACAACCAGGGCCATTCGTAGCACATGCACGGTCTATTTCTAATAACCACGAGACATGCCGGACAAACGTGCACGCATCATCATATCATCCTAAACCGACATTATTCTATTCCAAGATGGCGTGATGTTAGAAGTCGGCCCCTTATCAATGCTTAAGTGCCCATGACTGAAATTTGTGACATCCTCGTCTACCTGAGCACGTTTGCTTTCATCACTTGTATCTGATTTGTTTTGGAATAGTGCGCTCGACTCATGACAGGGTTTGGGTTTCGTGTGAGTGTATGTGTGCAAGTGTGTGGTTCTCACGAAATTCTCTTTTAAACTTTCAGAATCATAGGTATTTTATATTGAATGCAGTAACTTATGGGCCAGTACTATATTACTCAGTGCAATGCAGTTATCATTATAACAAAACAAGTAATTAATGTTATTTCTTTTGTATTTGTACAGAACAAGTGTGTAAAGATCAGCGAGGAAAATGCGAGCTTTTTGATACTGTGAGAAATGGTGTTAAAAGTCAGTTTCCCCTGTACAGTTGTGATTACCCACTCCTTTTATAGAATAAAATGTTTTTGGTGCAACTCTGCGTTGTGTATCGTAATTCAGGTATTGTCTTCATTTATTTAGTTCTTTTTTGGTCAATGAAAAAAAGAAACAAAAACAATAAACAAAGATCTGTGTCTACTTATAATGACTATACTTTATTCAGATTTATTATCATGTTCTAATTGTAATTGTATTAGAATTTTTTCTATTAATGCATTTCAATACATAATATATAAATATTTCTTTCATATATATAAATATTTCTTTCTATATATATATATACACACACACACACACACACACACACACACACACAATTGTGTTCTGGGTTCTGGATTTTTGTGTATGGGGTGATATTCCCTCAAAAAAAAAGTGTTAAAATATATTTAGATAAACTTAAATATTTAAATAATTGCATCATGCACATAAAGCCAACCTTTTTCATCTGAAAATTAAAGGTAACTGTTGTTTGTTAATCCCAATTAATGAAATGACATATTTATTTCTATTTTTGGGCAATCATAAATTACAAAGTGAAAGAAATTTGATGAAATTACATTCATTAACTTGTAGTTCATATGTGAATTAAAATGTGCAAACATATCTTTTTAATTTATTACGAACGTGCTAATATATAGTAGTCAACATTCGAAGTGTGCTAAAACTATTCAACAACACCTATTCTTGTTTTAGAACCATTTTGAATAACTTTTGATTTACTTTAAATGTTGATACTGTATATATTGCTGATAAAATGGTATGATTTATCATTTAGTTGTGACTAAACTATAAACAACAGTTCCTGGGATCCAAGTCAAGTTTTTAAAATGATTTAGACAGAATTAGACAGTACAATTCTGTCAAGATTTACTCCTCCACTTGTTCCAAACCTGTTTGAGCTTTTTGTTTGAGCCTGTTTAAGTAAAAAAAACCAACAACACTTATATTGTTTATATTTTTGTTTATATTTCATAAATTTGTATAATATTTTTGTCCTACAATGTATGTCAATGGCTGCTTTTTTCAACATTCTTCAGAATATCTAATTCTAGTGTTCAAAAGTTTAGAACAACTTGAGTCTGAGTACTTTTTTGGGATAAACTATCACTTTAAATAACCCTTTTAGGATTAACATACTGGAATCTGGGAAGCACGATGGCGCAGTGGGTAGCACAATCGCCTCACAGCAAGAAGGTCGCTGGTTTTGCATGTTCCCCCCGTGTTTGCGTGGGTTTCCTCTGGGTGCTCCGGTTTCCCCCACAATTTCAAAGACATGCGGTACAGGTGAATTGGGTAAGCTAAATTGTCCGTAGTGTGTGTGTGAATGAGTGTGCATGGATGTTTCCCAGTGATGGGTTGCAGCTGGAATGGCATCCGCTGCGTAAAACATATGCTGGATAAGGTTGCGCTTCATTCCGCTGTGGCGACCCCAGATTATTAAAGGGACTAACCCGAAAAGAAAATGAATGAATACTGGAATCTGTCCTACATGAGGGGAACATGTACAACATCCCCTTCTTTTGGTGTCAGTAAGTCAAAATACTATCCCTGAATGTAATTCTTATACATAAACGGTCTTGATAAAACAAAACAATTGAGTGATTCGTGAAACGTCCACGTGGGGGTGCTGAGATGTGCTGCTTTCAGCTTCAGTTTCGGTCTTTTTTTTCTGGCGCTCTCTAGTGGTGCAGATGTGTAACAGTTCATCTCAATGCTCCTTTTGTCTGAGAAGTGTCAGTGGCCTTTAAAGTCTTATCATTCCACTTATATCAAGTAGGTAAATATGTATTATGGTGAAATATTTTATCATTTTGTCAATAAAAATGCCCCGGATGGTCTAACCATAAAGTCAAAGTCCAGCATTGTAAGTCGGTCAGGACTTAAGTTCATATGAAGTGGAGCTATCCATGTTTGTTCTTGAAATAATATTGCCCCAGTGTCTGGGGGGGATAAATTATGGTCAAAACACAATCTTTATGGCCCTCACTTCTCAACTGGTGCAATAATGATTAACACCGACTGAGATACAAGGCTTTTCTTTGGTTTTTGAAGTGATGTGCAATCATGGAGCGTACTTTATCCACAATTTCACTAAACAACATTAAAATAGACGACATTTGAACCATTCGACGTAAACTGACCTTTTATTTTTAGACTTGTGCCTTTCTGACTTTTTCTTCGTTTGTATCGTGCGGTGTAAGAAGCAGGGCAAGTTTTAACTGGATTCTCCGCTGCACTAAGCGCATAACACCTCAGGAATGAGAGAGGCTTTAAACGGAGCTATTCTCAACAACAAAGACAGTTTTACTTTTCCTCAGAGCAGTAGCGCTCACTGTGTGTCGGTGTTTTGAAATGGTTTACATATTTCATCTCCACTGAACACATGCTGTGCAATAGTAAAAGGGTGTTCCCCCTCATAAGTCATCCTCTGTTATTCTAGGCTGAATTTCATTCAGTAAATTATCTTGTCAGACGGTAATTATTAGTTTCTATTTAACTTTAAACTCGTTCCCACCCAAATTTAGTCCTTTCTCCGACTGCAACGATTATTTTTTACAAGCTGACTCATTGCTTCAACAATGCTGCATTTAACAATATGTTCAAGTTAATACCTAAATAAAACACGTGTGTCTGTTTAATTGGTGACATTTGGAAAGATATTTGGCTTCATGCTAATTTGCACCGAATACAAATAATTAAAGCATAGGCCGTAACTATGATTTTGAAGTTACATTCGAGTGTAAACAAAACAAACAAACAAACAAAACAAACAAAAAAAACTAAATTAAACTAAACAAAACTAAGAAGTTAAAATTCTAGTCTGGTCTGCATCAGCTGTGACAGCCCTGGCACCTTATGGAGGGAGCTCATTTCGGCCACTCTGAAAGATTTTGTCCTTTCGGTCATGACCCAAAGATCATGATCATAGGTGCAGAAGCATAGATTTACCACTAAATCAAGAGCTTTTGCCTTTCGGCTCAGCTCCTTCACCACAACAGACCGGTACATTGACCACATTGTGCTGCTGCTGTTGCACCGATCCCCCTGATAAAACATTCTATTCCCTCACTCATAAACAAAACCCCAAGATATTTGAACTCCTCCCCCTGGGGCAAGGACTCTCCTCCAACCTGGAGGTGGAGGGCCACCATGGACTTGGACTTGAAGGTGCTGATTCTCATCCCTGCCACGTCAACCTCTGCAGCAAACCATCCCAATGCATGCTGAAGGTTCATGTCTGATAGAGCCAACAGGACAACACCAACTGCAAATAGCAGAGATGAAATCCTGTGGTCCCCAAATCAGACCACCTCCAGCCCAAGGCTGTGCCTCAAAATTCACTTTATAAAAAAATGAACAGAACCAGTGACAAAGGGCAGGCCTGTCCATACCCATCAACTGCCTCAGGAGTCCCACAAGTCAACCAGGTCTGGTTGGACTCTTTCAGCTTGACACAATATATATATACACATTTTATTCTGAGTGTTTATAAAAGACTATACTATAAAATGGTCAGATTTTTGCATTGGTGTACATTGTGTGCCCCTGAGCGTATCATAAAACATGGCGGAATGCAATTCGCCATGACATAAGATTCCCATTGTTTAAGTAAGGCAGTTAAAAAATACTTTAAAAGTACATAATAAGCATATTTAAGTAAATGTAGTTCGTTGCTACCCACCTAAGGGCTCAGTGGCTCTGAGTCAAGGTTAGAACAATAATTAACTCAGACTAAAGGTAATCAATCCGTTTTTTAATACTTCACTAGTTTTAAAAGTAGATTCCTGTTGTCTGTTATAAATACATAAATGCATGAGCAAGTCTGCCTTCTTATATAGTTCCAAGGAACATTGTCCCTCATAAACATAACAAGGCTATCATGGAAATATCGGCAACCATCATCTAAGTATTAACCAGCTATTCAAATGACATTCCACCGAGGACCTTAGCATAGATACCAACTCTATGACAAGAAACTTAAACACATAATGTGATGATTCTTTTATTTTCAAAAATGTATTCAAGCAAGTACATACAAAATGTTTAACCGATCACATCATCTACAATGCTTAATTCACCCCCATTCAAGACAAAAAAATCCCATTTGTTCATAAAAACAATCAGCTTCAAAGTGAATAATATTTACATGTAGTATAACTGTAACTACAGTATGTACAGTATCTTTTGATCCATCAGAGTTCTCTTTATAAGTGAAGGACGAGCACACAGATGAAGAGAACTTGAGAACTTTTAAGCCTTTATAAACTGCGCTCGCTACGCTTCATAGAACCCAATATAGGTCTCAACGGCAAATGCTACGGTTTCCACGAGGAATAGTTTGTTCTTGGTAATTGTGAGGGAAGAAAAACTTTCATATATCTTCATTTTTTGTAAGTCTGATGTGATAAATGCTGCATTTTCTTTTTTTTCATAAGTGTGAAACACAGCTAGTTTTCTTCTGGAAATTTGGCACACATGCTCAAATGTGAGCTCATTTGTTTCATCCATCAGCCTTTTCATACAAAAAGCTGAAATGTCATACAGACGACCTGAGCGCTACCTTTTTTTTCTCTTCTATTTAACAGTCTCATAAAGATCTGTATCCAAGGACTGTGAGAACAGCAAACATAGGATTACTTATTTTTTATCGTAGCATGTTACTCAAAAGCAAACAACTTTCAGTGAGGGGGGAAATTCCATATAAATATTATAGAGGCGTTCAAAATTAACAATTAACCATTACCTTGCAAATAAAGCAAACTTTACATTTCAAGTTACTAGGAAGACACTCATATTCCCGAAGGAACATTTTCAAATTGAGTCAGACAAAGTGGATGGAGGTCAAGTATAAAATTCATAACAACTGTTCAACGTGAATCTACAGACATACACAAATACAAAACATATGTACAGTAATATACATCCTGTCATGGAGCTCTTTGCTGTGAAGGTGGTGTGATGTCCTTCTCTTCATGACAATCTTAATGTAGTTTGGAGTGCTGGGTTCGCCAGAGCTGTCTTTAGTTTGATCTTCGAGTGACTGTGAAATATTTAGAACAGTAAAACAGTATAAAAGTTGAAAACGAGGAGGTGAAGTCTATTAATTCTGGTGGCGTTTCATGTGCAGTGCCAGATGGTCCGAACGAGAGAAGCAGCGACTGCAGGCGATGCATTTGAAGGGTTTGGCGCCGGTGTGTTTGCGGTAATGCCGCGTCAGTTCATCCGAGCGGGCGAAGCGCCAGTCGCATCCTTCCCAGCTGCACCGGTAGGGCTTCTCACCTACAAAAAAAAAGACAAAAGTTTAGATCATAGTTTGATTTATGCTTAAAAAGTGATGCAAAAGCTTTGAAGAAAATACGTGTACGCCCAGATGACAGCGAATGTTCTCAGAAATTTAGCTACCATTCCAACAAGGCTCTTTCAAAGTTTCTTGAATGTTCTTCAAGTAACATTAGTATAACATTCACTCACTCAAAAAATGATTTTGCTTATTTAAAATGAGCTGAATCAACACAGGGGCCTCACAGTGGCGCAGTGGGTAGCACGTTCGCCTCACAGCAAGAAGGTCGCTGGTTCGAGCTTCGGCTGGGCCAGTTGGCGTTTCTGTGTGGAGTTTGCATGTTCTCCCTGTGTTGGCGTGGGTTTCCCCTGGGTGGTCCGGTTTCCCCCACAAGTCCAAAGACATGCGGTATAGGTGAATTGGGTAGACTAAATTGCCTGTAGTGTACGAGCGTGAATGGGTGTGTATGGATGTTTCCCAGAGATGGGTTGCAGCTGGAAGGGCATCCGCTGCGTAAAACATATGCTGGATAAGTTGGCGGTTCATTCCGCTGTGGCGACCCCAGATTAATAAAGGGACTAAGCCGAAATGAAAATGAATGAATGAATCAACACAATTCTTTTTTTGGGGACAACTTGTTTTATGTTGTATGTTTATGTTGTGTTATGTTCAACCCACTTAAATTCGTAAAAACAATTCAGTTAACTTAATCGATTTGTGTTGGGACAACATGTGGTGTAAATAAATGCTGGGTTCCACACAGTTCCTTCATGTTGTCCCAACACAAATCGATTAAGTTAACTTAATATATGGTTTTTTTATTTAAGTAGATTGAACATACAACAATTGAGTTGTCCCTCAAAAAAACCTCAAGAATTGTGTTGATTCAGCTCATTTTAAATAAGTAGTTTGACAAAGCAGCAAAACGACTAGATGGACTAGAAAACCAGGCATAAGTGCCAATTGTTTAAAGTTGAGATATATACATCATCTGAAAGCTGAATAAATACACTTTTCATTAATGTATGGTTTGTTAGCATAGGACAATATTTTGGCTGATATACAACAATATAAAAAATCTGGAATCTGAGGGTTTAAGGAAAAAAAAAAACATTTGAGAAACTTCCATTGAAGATGTCTAAATGAAGCACTAGGCAATACACATTACTAATCAAAAATAGACTTTTGATATATTTACAGTAGGAAATGTACAAAATGTCTTCATTCTCAAAATATCCCATGCAATATAAGACTGTTTTTTGTGGTCCTGGGAAACATATGGTTCTCAAAATGTTAAAAACGGAAGCATTTGAATAGCAAAAATTCATGTAGAAATGTAATATGCAAAATGGCAATGCATAAGAATCTGGGATGTGACAGATATACATTGCAGTTTTCCATATTGCATGTCCAAATTAATTTAGTTACTGATAGGCTTCTATAGTTAAATGTGTAGGAGCAATTATCGACACTGGTGGCTGTTAAGCGAAATGAAGCAGATTCTGCTCGCACTCTTGCAACAGTAGTAAAAAAGCATCTGATCATAGCCATGTGGATTTGTTTGCAATTTCACCAGCAGCAGCTCTTTCTGCATTATCCTGAATATTATAAGCGCTCATCCGTCAAGACACTCTTGGTGGTGTGTGTAAATGTCACATTTGATTTTTCTGTCACATACGGTTCTGTCAAAAAAAGTCCTCTGTATAAAAAACTATCTTTAGGATTTCAGAGACAATCTAGGCGGTTTGACGAGATTTTTACACAGATTTAAGCTGTTCACACATTGATAATAAATAAATAAATTAGTAATACATGAATAATTGTATACAGCATTTAGCCACTTTAATATAGGAACATTGGGTCTCATTTACCAACCATTTTTAAAAACAAATCTGTTCTTAAACCCCACTTACTTAAATGTCTTACACTACAGATCTTTATCATTACTTTAACTAATGTTTTTTTATTTGTATTTTTAATTAAAAAATATATATAGGCTCGTTTTACAAGTCTCTTACAAGTTTTTGAATCCCTTCAGGCAATCTCAGAAGAGATTTGAATTGGAAAAATATCAAAAGGCTTGAGATGCTAATGGTCTAATCCGATTCAATGATTTATGCTAAGCTAAACTACAAAGACCCGGAGATCGGCTGACTGGATTTAAAAATAATAAAACACAATAGTTTAACTCAGGTGGAGTTGTAAAATGAGCCTATTGTCCAAAAAAGTGGAGTTTACCTTTAAAACAGAATCTACAAACACTCCAGAGCAGTCGTACACATATTTGAGTAATGATAGTTTGTTCCATTATAAGTCAATAAAATAATAGTGTTTGATTGTAACGCATTGGTGGTATTTTAAAAAGAACTGTATGATTTTATAAAGTATAAAATGTACATTCAGTGGGATCTAATCATTGTACAATCATCAATCATAGTTGAGTGTTGTTCAGTGATTGATTGCTCTATTTAAGTTTCATTCATTCATTCATTTTCTTTTTTGGCTTAGTCCCTTTATTAATCAGGGGTCGCCACAGAGGAATGAACCGCCAACTTATCCAGCATATGTTTTACACAGTGGACGCCCTTTCAGCCGCAACCCAGTACTGGAAAACACCCATACACACTCATTCACACATATACACAGGACAATTTAGCTAACCAATTCACCTATAGCGCATGTCTTTGGAAAACAAGGAGGAAACCCACGCGAACACAGGGAGAACATGCAAACTCCACACAGAAATGCCAACTGACCCAGCCGAGGCTCGAACCAGCGACCTTCTTGCTGTGAGGCGACAGTGCTAACCACTGCGCCACCGCGCTGACTATGTAAATTTCTTAAGAACGAATTTACAGAAATTCTTAAGATATTCGTAAATGAAGCCTACTATTTATAATTACTGTTCTGGATTTTTTTTTTATCATCTAAATAGATACTGCTATTTAAAAGCAACATCCCATAATGTATGAAAATGTTTGACAAAATGATTTATTCACTAATCAAAAAATAAAAAAAGTTTTTCCAAGATCATTCCAAAATAACATTTTCGTACTTTAATAGGATCCTTAGCAAAAAAAAATCATGGAACTTTGTTAGATGGGGAGACTGCAGGAATCCCAATATGCATACTTATGCGCTATTCTATGCTGCTTTTAAATATAAATAATGCAAATACAGTCAAGCCTAAAATTATTCATATCAGACTTTTTACTTTTATTTAATCAGCAAGTTTGTTTTTTTTTCAGATGAAATGACACAGACTTCTCCCAAAAGATAATAAGACGATGTACTGTACAAGAGGCATCATTGTGGGGAAAAATATTTATTTATTTATATTTGAACAAAAGTTTTAAGTCAGAATTATGAATAGTTTCGACTTGACTGTAGTGTTTTCACACAGAAAAACAAATTGCACTTTAAAAAAAAAAGAAAAAGAAAAAAATGCAAATACTTGTTGGACACTTCATGCACTCAACTGTCATAGCTTTCAATTACATGATGGAGGGGGCAGAACTTATAAATATCATAAGTGGATCATTTGGGCCACAACTAGTGAACTTCAAGGTTAGCGATACATTTAATAAGTTTAATCCAAGGCCGTTTCAAAGTCCAGCTTGAACATGTTTTAGTGTGTATCGTGAGGCTTTTAAATGGCAGTTATAGAGGAATTAGACGTGTATGTGCTTGCGGTTTGGAGAGTAATACAACTCCCATGTGTAAACACGGAAGTCATTTCCATGGCGCTTAGTGCACACTGATAAGATCTGACATTGTGAGGTTTGCCACAGCACGGAATCCTGAAAAGCCACGCTCAGCGTCGAAAAAAGATAATGAGCATTCAACTCATGTGGCTCTAAACGTTGGATAATACAACAACAACAACAAAAAAACACTTTATGCTTATGCTTGGAGAGAAAAATGGAAAGAGAACGGCGTAAGAGGATTTGCTTATATTTATTTATTACTTATAAGTTCTTGAGCAACTAAAGTCCACCTTCTGATTATGATGTGCCATAAATATTTATTACTAAATAAGTAATTTAGTAATTTATTTAGATTTTAAATGAAAAAAAAAAAAATTATACACTGAAAAAAATACTTTTGCTGCATGTACAAACCACTTATTTTATATGAGTTGAACCAACACAATTCTTAAGGTTTTTTTGGGACAACTTAATTGTTCTATGTTTAATTATTTAAATAAATAAAAATTAAGATTTAGCTAACTTAATCGATTTGTGTTGGGACAACATGAAGGAATTGTGTGGAACCCAGCAATTTTAAGAGTGTACACTTCAGTTCAGATTTTACATGTATTTCATAAAAACTACACTAAAACGGTAATATGATTTATTTCATTGTAATATATTTAAAAAGAAATGTATGTCTCTGATGAATTTTCACATGATCATTCTGAAATCATTCTAATATGCATAATAATTTTAATTTCCTGCAAGTATGGGGATTAGTACACTGCAAAAATGCTTTTCTTAATATCAAATATCCAAACAATTCTTAAATTAAGAAGCATTTTTTGGACAAGTAAAAAATTGTAAGTAAAAAGGAAGAGTTTTTCCTTAAAACAAGCTCAATAATCTGCCAGTGACGTTAGCAAAATAATCATGTTTTTAGTTTGAAACAGGAATATTTTACTCACCCCACTGACAGATAATTTAGCTTGTTTTATGGAAAAGAATTCTGAGTTTTGACCTTATTTTTTCTGAAAACCAAACACAATTTTTTACTTGCCTGAAAATGCTTCTTGATTTAAGAATTTTTAGATATTTGGACTAGAAACAAGACAAAAACTCGAAGTAAGAAAAGTTTTGCCGTGCATTATCACAATTTGTGCTGCTTATTTTTTTTTGAAATATAAAAAGAACAGACGTTATTGCAAGAAATCTTTTATAAGTCGAGACTTTTATAAATGTCTCGACTGTCGCTTTTTTTTGGGGGGGGGGGTCACTGACTTTTGAAATCGCCAAAGTCATCAACTTTCATTTTTGCCCCCTTATTACAGTCCAACAAACACTAGCTTTCTGTAAGAGCTGTTTTAGCACATGACATCAAACAGTAATTGTTGTTTTGAAATATCATGTTGCAGTTCAACCTACTAACTTTACCACAGTGAAACTACCCAGCTCTCAGATTTAGGGGGAGAAAAGGAAAGCACAAATCCAGCTCTTTGACTGATAGCTGCCTCTTTTAGCTTAGCATTCATCATCCCTCCTCTTTTTCTAAACATGAAAGCCGGAGATGAACAAATGTCTTCTTAACAACCTGACAAAAGACCCCAATAGCTCAGGGTCTTCAACAAGCTTATGTCCCTCTGTCAAACACTTCAGCTTGTCGATGTCTATGTTTAAGGGCCAACAAGCTCAAACAACGGCCATATTATTTGGTTAGCTGGAAGTTGCGCAACAGCTAATCTCCTTTAATCTCCACACATACTCACAGAGCGCTTATAAAGATATTCAAATGTGGACGTCGAACAACGAAATTCAGCATCATAACAGTATTAAGAACCAGCGTTGGGTGTAATTAGTTACAAAGTGTTTAGTTACTGTAATTAGATTACTTTTCAGCTGGAAAAGTAAGGTAAGAGATTACTTTTCATTTTTAGGTAATTCTTTTAGTTGCTACTTATAATGTACTTGCTTAAATGTATTTAAACTCAATAGTTGGATATAAATCAGTTCAGATGAGAAGAGTAATATATACTTTGCAGAATAACTGTCATAACATTTATCATGAAAATTGCGTATGTTTAAGAAAAAAAACATTGTCATAATTAGCTTATGACAATATAAGTTAAACAATTTAGACAAGCAGAGTGATCGTAAATATATACAGTTGAAATCAGAATTATTAGCCCCCTGTATATATTTTTCTTCAATTTCTGTTTAACTGGGAGAAGAACTGATTTCTTTTACCTTTGCCATGATGACAGTACATAATATTTTACTAAATATTTTTTAAGATACTAGTATTCAGCTTAAAGTGCAATTTAAACGCTTAACTAGGGTAATTAGGGTAATTAGAGAAGTCATTGTATAACAGTGGTTTGTTCTAAAGACAATCGAAAAACAATAGCTTAAGAGGGCTAATAATATTGACCTTAAAATGTTTATTTAAAAATTAAAAACTGTATATATATATATATATATATATATAGGGGTGACGCGGTGGCGCAGTGGGTAGCAAGAATGTCGCTCGGCTGGGTCAGTTGGCATTTCTGTGTGGAGTTTGCATGTTCTCCCTGTGTTCGCGTGGGTTTCCTCCGGGTGCTCCGGTTTCCCCCACAATTCCAAAGACATGTGGTATAGGTGAATTGGGTAAGCTAAATTGTCCGTAGTGTATCTGTGTGAATGAGTGTGTATGGATGTTTCCCAGTGATGGTAAAAACATATGCTGGAGAAGTTGGCGGTTCATTCCGCTGTGGCGACCCCAGATTAATAAA
>CAIGQW010055820.1:710612-723764 GCA_903798125.1 Danio choprae | reverse complement strand
TCTCTCTCTCTCTCTCTCTCTCTCTCTCTCTCTCTCTCTCTCTCTCTAGCACTCTTACTCTAGCACTACATTTTCTTAACACAAACAAGTTACTTTGTATAACTTCTTGTGTGTATTGCCTCTTCCTATTGAGTCACTGAATGCCTCCTTAATTGTAATTCGCTTTGGAAGACAAAAGTGTCTGCTAAATGACTAAACGTAATGTAAATGTATATATATACTAGTGCTGTCAAACATTTTATCACGATTAATCGTTTGACAGCCCTAATATATATTTATGTAAAAATTAAACATACTGTCATTCTGACCTATGATTATAATGTATATAAAACAATAAGCGATTATACAAAATTTGAATGTATTCTCCAGTTATTAAAACATCTTGCTGACAAATGAGTCAGGGGTTTGAAGATAAGCTGTAAAATATGAAGATTTAAAATGTCAGTTAATGAGTATTTTGTGACTGCATTACGATCCCTAAACAATATGTATATTTATATTTTCGATAGATTCATTCGATAGATTCATTCATTCATTCATTTTCCTTCAGCTTAGTCCCTTATTTATCAGGGGTCGCCACAGCGGAATGAACTGCCAACAATTCTGACTTATGTTTTACGCAGCTCATGCCCCTCCAGCCACAACTCAGTACTGGGAAACATAGATAGATTCAAAATTATTTTTATTTTTGATCAGTTCCATTCATGAACTAAAAGGCAGTACATTTTTGCCTGACTCTTTCATTCAAATGATATTAAACATGTTATAAAAACAATTCAGCCTAAGGTGAAAAGGTTGTCATTTTCTCACCCTCATGTAATTTCAAACCTGTATGCTGTTATTACAATTTTTTTTGTTCTGTGAAACCCAGGAGGAAATGTTTTTAAAAGAATTTAGAAAAAATGATTCAAATCATTTTATTTGTATCCTTCAGTTTCAACAGAATTACTATTTTACCAATAATGATCACTCACAGGAACGCTCATCAGACAACATCAGTAAACATTTTGTTCTGCTTGAAAAGAGTAAAAATGGGCGCTTTTGAAACTCATGCCATGTCACCAGACCAACAAACAAAGGCAAAACAGCTCATAATGTCTGCCAGATAAAATCACCAATAACCCTGAAAATATTTGGAAAAAGAATCACAGGGATACTGAATGTGTACTTATGCGGAATTAGGCACACTAACTATTGAAGAATCTCCCCTGAGCACCTTGAGAGTGTGCTTGTGTAATCAACAGACCTGTCTTTACCTGGCTAGTATCAAATTTGCATGGCCAATTGCTTGATGGATTGCGGTGAGTTTCAGTGTGTGGTTACTAGCGATTGCTCACCTTGCTGAGGTCAAATTACAGCGGCAGCTCTCTCGCACACTCCTGAACACGTGTGCAATACACACGTATCCAATGCTGTTTTGCTTCATTTTGATGCCTCATTTGTCCAACTGTATGGTTAAAGAGTATAACAGATATGCTAACACATAGTCAAACCAATGTTAGATTACTATATAGGTACTGTATGCAATAGGTTACAATCAAACAAAAATAATTCATAAAACATATGCTGGAGAAGTTGGCGGTTCATTCCGCTGTGGCGACCCCAGATTAATAAAGGGACTAAGCTGAAAATAAAATAAATGATGACTGTTAGTATAACCGTAATTACAATAATTACTATATCAATTACTAATTATTACTATATTACTATATTAGTATAAAAATAACTTCTTGTTGGCCTGTACCCATTGTGCACTTTGCTGTTAAAACAACATTAAAAAAACCATAAATTTATTTCATGTCAATTGACTACCTTGATTTTAAAATTACATCAAATTGACATCTAACATTGACGTCAAAATACACGTAAGAAATCGATTACAGACAACTGGCATTATAAAACATAAAAAAATGAGAAGGGTCTGGCTGCAGACCGGGAGCAGATGCAAGCTGAGCTGCAAGCAGTGCTTTTAATGTGAACGCCTAACCCCGCCCCTAACCCAACCACTCAGACACTAGCTCCATTGAGTGCATTGTCATGTCTCAGCTTGCATATGCAAGCCTGCAGTCAGATACTATTGATCAGATTCAAAAATCAGTTTCAGACATCTAACATTAGCATCAAAAAGCACATCAAAAACATCAGTACAAGGACTGTCCTGTAATCAATTTTGTCAATTTGATGTAATTTTGACATCAGGGTAGTTAACAGTTATTGTAGGGAAACACAATCCAGTGTAAATTTGGAATTTGCTATTAATTATAATATTTTTCGTGTCATTATTTTGCTGGTCAAAAGGGCATTAATGTGTGGATGTCAAATAGATACCAAGGCATTGACATCAAATCAATTAGCATTTTTGACGTGCTTTTGATGTTGTTTTGATGTTGACTTATTGCTGCAGCAACTTCTTCAGTCCACTGTAAAGAATTTCTTTACTTTTTTTAATCCTCACTTACATAAATGAACTATAGTGTCCTGCACCAAAAACAAACATCAAACAAATGTAATAGTTTTTGGTTTGACTGTCCATTTAGCATCTTCGCTAATTCACATACTCCTTCAAGAAGTTTTCATGGTCAAGATATTTTCATGGTCAACAGCCCAAAATGGCCTCACAACAACTCTGTAAATGAATATCTGAGCATTGAAAGTAACTGATGCATTCCGGGGGCCAGAGAGCCGGTGCCGGCTATGGATTTGAGAGCCAAATGTTGACTGAGGGAGGGTGTCCTTCAGCCCTGAATAGGCCCTGATTGTTCTCCGCTATTACAGCAGTGCAGCTAAAATGTGTACTTTTCAATAAGGTAAGAATCAGCATTGATCTTAGCAAACCGTGCAGCGCTAACCAACCGTGCACACGCCCAGACTCTCATTGTGAAATGACAGAATGAGTAGTGTGACAAAAGGTGAAAAATAGATTTTTTTTTGTTCCTCCAGTGAATACAAACTATGACCACTTTCTAAAACACAATGCTCATATGTAGAAATGCATTATAGCGCTCTATAAATCACCGTTGGGTTTTTACACTGTCTGTACACTAAGCATTCAGGGAAATTATTAGCACTTAAGCTCTGTGAGTCTGTCTGTCTCTCATAGAAATAAATACACGTACAACAATGCAAGAGATCAGATCTAAAATATGACTTCCTAGTGCTTTGGTTTTAAAGGTCCTGCATGGGTGACATAGACTAACATTCAATTATAATCAACTTAGCAAATTTTACAGTAAGCTAACTTACTCAATGATACCACAAGTTCACCATACATGAAGCTAAACTTTTGATTAAAACTTACAGCACGTATCTACTAAAACCATAAACATGCAGATACATTAAAAACTACTAAAAACACTTGACAAAAAAAAGCCCACTTTTGTTTGTTCTGTCTACCCATAATGAGTTCAAATGAATTAGCCAAACTAAGATATTAGATTTGATCATTAATGGGTGTCTGCTGACAGAGCATCATGTGGTTTTACCTATAAAAAACAAAAAAGGAAAGCGTTTTATGTCTTTTGGACACATTTCATTTACTGTACATGACAACAAGTGGAGCTGTTTCTCTTACTACAAGCTTCACATTTTATTAAAGATCCCATGAAATTAAAATAAAGGTTTTTAGATGTTAGTATCAGTATTGTTAGTTTTTAAGATATCTATAAGCTAGTGTGCTCCAAAACAGTGAAAAATTTGCGTTTAGGAGATTTAAAACTGATACAAACATGTAAAGCTTGTAATTTGTTACTTCCGCCTAAATGGAGCAACGGTTTTATTCACGTCACCTCATACTTCAGCTTCTCATCAAATCTTGACCAATCAAATGCTCTCTACTATCTGACATGCCCCACCTCCTTCTATACGCTTCTCATTTGCTTTTCATTTGATGCACTTGAGCTCTCACTGGGAGAGCAGTGATAAAGCAAAAACGTTATTGGCTGTTTTTAGAAAAGGGGTGGAGCTACACTATGTCCCGCCCTCTCTTTGTGTTTCGGTTAAGATTACGCCAAACAACGAATAAAATTGCACATTTCAAAGCACTTCACGAGACCTTTAAGGATTTAGTAAATTATTACAGCTCAGATCAATGTTTTGTGTTTGTTTCCTTTTGTTACAAGTAGCCGTGTAATAATCGAGATAATGTATATCTAGCTGGTTGTTATCTCAGAAAAAAAGCCCTTCAGTTATATAAAACAGCTGATAAGCCTGTCAGGCTTTGTTCTGCAAGAACCACTAGCTAGAAATACAATACCCCTTACATAACATATCATGGAATATGTGATTGATCAATCACAATCAAGTATTTGAAAGAGCCATCAGCTGTGTAATAATATTACTTATTACACAGCTCTCTGGAGTATTTGATTCCGATTTGTCAATCACGACATTCCAAGGTATGTTATTCTCCAATAACAACCATTAAACTAATAGCACAGGCTCATCCGGATACAATTAATTTTCTTGAACATTAGTGAATATATTGACATTAACTTGTGAATAATAACAATAATAATATATAGGTTAGTGTAGGCTGCATACAGCCATTTTTTAACAACAAGTTTTCTTTCCGCAAGCTTTACATTTAATTAAAAAAGCATGTAAATGATTACAGCTCAGATCAATGTTTTGTGCCTAATTGCTTTTAACACCACTACTAGGCTTCACAAATTGTATATGTACTCAAGAATAAGGTCTTGGGCTTTATTCTGAGAGAACAACTGGATGTAAATGATCCCTTACATGTACAGTCCATTCCCAGCACTGGGTTGCAGCTGGAAGGGCATCCGCTGCATAAAAACATATGCTGGAATAGTTGGTGGTTCTTTCTACTGTGGCGACCCCTGATAAATAAGGAACTAAGCTGAAGGAAAATAAATGAATGAATGTACAGCCCATATATGAAAGTGACAATGACTACTACTGGCATGTATAATAATGCCATTAGTCCTTTTTGTGGAGCATTTTCATCTGTAAAACTCTTCAACATCATTGTCATGCAGACACTCCTAAGACTGGACAGAAGTGTATGACTGGAAAAGAAAAGTTTATACAACAAAGATAAATCTATTGTGAGGATTCATAAAAGTTTATTTTTTGGCACATGTTATGGTAAAGTAGACATTCTGGTTAGGTAAGAAAAGATTTGCATATTCACTTAAGTTAATATAGTTAATAATAACAAATATGTGCTTGCTTTGGTAATATTTTACATAAACTAAACGTAATTTTGTTAGATCTAATTCTGCTTGCCAGGATTCACCATCATGAAATAATGGCAAGCAAGGAACTAATATCAACAAAACAAAAATAAGAACACTAAACAGAGCAAAATATTTAAAATAGATCGTTTACATGTTCATATGTTTTAGATGAGCAGCACCAGTTATTAGAATGTATTTATTATTACACAGGTTTGGACAACAAATGAATAAAAAACACCAAAAACGGGGCTTGTGTGTTGTTAAGTTTGCTCAACTAAAAAAAACTACACTTGTATTTTCAAAGTACAAGGTACAAATGCTACATATATAACAGTTATTTTTTTGTTACCTTTGTCTTGTCTCTAGTCCAAATATTAAAGAAAAATCTTAAATCAAGGAGCATTTTCTAGACAGTTTTGTTGTTCAGAAATATTAAGTCAAAATTTATATTTTTTTCCACTTAAAGCAAGCTAAATAATCTGCCAGCGAAGTAAGTCAAATATTCTTATTTCAAACTGAAAACAAGATTATTTTGCTAACTCCATTGGCAGATTATTTTGCTTGCTTTAAGGAAAACTCACTTAATTTTGACTTATTATTTATGAAAACAATACATCTTACTTGTCTAGAAAATGCTTCTAGATAAATAATTGAACTAGAAACAAGACAAAAACCCAAAGTAAAAAGATAAAAAAGTTAGAAGTTTAACTGTAAACTCCTTATCATAAACCTTTAAAAACTGTAAATGGTTATATGGCTATGCACCTTATGTGTATTGTTACTGTAAAATGCAAGGTTTTTTTGGTTAGTGCTTGTTATCTTAATGGTGTTTAGTCTTTGTCTGTATGACCATGTGCACGTCTGTATATAATTATTGCCTATGTTTTATGGACAGACTACTTATGATGAATTATTACACCACATGCATTATAGTGGTTATCAGTACCGTTTGAGGTAAAAAGCAGATTTGTGTATAGTTCAAGATTGGTAAATTGACATTACATTACTTAAGGACATACACAGTCATTATGTAAACACTATTAAGTAACCAGTAATACCTGAAACATTGTCATATATTTTCTACAGTGATTTTCTGGAAAAACAGCCAATGGCATAATGCCAATAGGGGTAATAGTGGGACTGAATAACAGAGGCCTTTGGTGAGGAGGGCCCAAATACGTTAATATTATATTAATATCTTGCTATGGTAAATGCTTCCTTTTGAACCACTAAATATAAACTATGAAAATAAATTAAAAGTAATGGTGAAAATGAATCACTGTTGGGTGTTTAAAGAGGTGTTGTGTTGTGTGCCATGTCCCCTAAATACAGCTATTTTTTACAGTATACACTAAGTATAAGTGTTGATAACTAATTGCTTAGTCCCTTTATTCATCAGGGGTCACCACAGCAGAATGAACCGCCAACTTATTCAGCATATGTTTTACACAGCGCATGTCCTTCCAGCTGCAACCCAGTACTGGGAAACATCCATACACACTCATTCACACACACATACACTATTGCCAATTTGGTTAATTCAATTCATCTATACCGCATGTCTTTGGACTGTGGGGGAAACCGGAGCACCCGAACATGCAAACTTTCCACACAGAAATTCCAACTTCTTGCTGTGAGGTGACAGTGCTAACCACTGAGCCACCGTGTCGCCCCATAACTGTAATTTGTTACAGCAATTTTATTTTTTCTTTAAGTATAATTTAACATTGGTTCATACAATAACATTTTATTTAATCTAAATCAAAAATATGTATTGTGGTCAAGAAAAAAATTACATTCACATAGTAAAAATATTCATTCATTCATTCATTTTCTTTTCGGCTTAGTCCCTTTATTAATCTGGGGTCGCCACAGCGGAATGAACCGCCAACTTATCCAGCATATGTTTTACGCAGCGGATGCCCTTCCAGCTGCAACCCATCTCTGGGAAACATCCATACACACCCATTCACACTCATACACTATGGACAATTTAGCTTACCCAATTCACCTGTACCGCATGTCTTTGGACTTGTGGGGGAAACCGGAGCACCCGGAGGAAACCCACGCCAACACAGGGAGAACATGCAAACTCCACACAGAAAGGCCAACTGACCCAGCCGAGGCTCGAACCAGCGATCAGCGACCTTCTTGCTGTGAGGCGAACGTGCTACCCACTGCGCCACTGTGAGGCCAGTAAAAATATTATTTACTATATAGACCATTGTATTTTTATTTATTATTTTACTTTGGTATAATGTAGATTTTTATTTTAGATTGATCTTTTTTACCCTTATAACAAAGTAAGTTTTGCTTTGGACCATTAACTTGGTAAATTCATTTGCCATTTTTAACTTAAATATGTATTTTATAAATACTATAAAATCAAAGTAAAATTGTACTTTGGACTAAACTATATAATAAAGTTAGGCTATGCTATAGCTAGTTGTTTTATTTTCAAGATCTGAGGTAAATCACTGAAAAAAAAGATGTCTGCTTAATTTATAATGTCCAACTTAATTTGTTTGTTTAAATTTAGCCCAAATAAATTGTTTACAACTATTAACTATTAATTGTTTTTTCAGTGTACAGTATCTGCTGGTTCAATTCAATGTGGCTACAAATGTCACACAAGATTGTAATCAAACTCACATTAGAAATACATAAAAAGTGAATATCAGTGTTTTTTTTTTCATGTAGTCCCATGGCATGACATGGCAAATTGAATGAAACAGGTTAAAACCAGAAACCATACTTTTTCCACTTAATCCAATATAAAAATATACTTTGAATGAAAGACACAGTAGTTTCATTTTTTTTCAATGTATGTATGCCAAACCCTAACAGTCCACTAATATTCTACTCCCCAACAGTCCACTAATAGTACTACTGTTGCATAAATTTCTTACAGTCAGCAAAATTCTGTGTGCATTTCTCATACTTTATTTTTTGTGTGTGTGAGGTATTGCTACACTGTAAGTCCAAGATCTTTTTCTTACGTTCATACAGTATGTGAAGCTTAGAAGTGGTTGCTTCACATGTTTTCACATACTTGGCAGTACTGAAAAGAGACACCTGGATAAACAAAATGGACAAAAAAAACCAAAACAAAACTTCATATGGGTCATTTGAAACTTGGCAAATACACGCAAACAATGTGAGCTCTTGTCTTGCTTGAAATGAAAGTGTCTGTTGTGAGGAAAAAAATTGTTTTAAACTGACTAATAATATAAATTGAGCTGTTTTTAAAGCATTTTTACGTTTCAGATCTTCAGACAGCCTGTTTTTTTTACAACTGTGATTCTCCCCTGGACTGTTAACCATGATTTTTGTTTAAAAAAAAGACTTCAAAGATCCTATTGATAAAAAGGCAAAGACAGAACAACAATGCACATAAATTAAGTAATTTCCCCCATACTGTTCTATGAGTCACTAAGGCAACCGTAAACGAGTTAAAGAAAACATCTGTTTTGTTTACTTTTATGTTCTAGCAAAATGACGTGTGTCTGTGTCCAGTATAAAGTCTTTTGATTTGAGCAGGATGTTGCATGCAAATTCAAGGAGGTTGTTGCACAAGTCTGTGGACCGGAACTGAGTAGGAGGCTACCATATATGGGTGCAGGAAATGATGGAATTCCTTCAGATGAGATATAGAATGACGTTTGAGCGTAAAGGGGTCAGAGAACACGGAGTTAAACAATTTCTATCAATAAAATACGCAACTTGAAGTCATTCAGCGGTGATACGCCCATCTGCACGACACAGTGTCACAATGACCTTGCGTGAGAGTAGTGAAACGTCGCTGTCAGCATGTCTCAGTTGAACGAATTCAATATTTCTTGAAGCAACTTAGACTTCTGATAATGGATTGTGTAACAGGATTTTGTACGTTTGCAAAGACCCTTTTTTGTTTTTTTAAAGTCAAGACAGCTTAATGTCACCCATGTTTACATGCTTCAATTTTGTCATTGTTTAAATGTAATATGTGTATTCACCAATTAAATATTCATTCATTCATTTTCTTTTTCGGCTTAGTCCCTTTATTAATCTGGGGTCGCCACAGCGGAATGAACCGCCAACTTATCCAGCATATGTTTTACGCAGCGGATGCCCTTCCCCAATTAAATATATAATATAATATAATATAATATAATATAATATAATATAATATAATATAATATAATATAATATAACAAGGCAGCATGGTGGCGCAGTGGGTAGCACAATTGCCTCACAGCAAGAAGGTCGTTGGTTCGAGTCCCGGCTGGTTCAGTTGGCGTTTCTGTGTGGAGTTTGCATGTTCTCCCCGTGTTGGCGTGGGTTTCCTCAGGGTGCTCCGGTTTCCCCCACAATTCCAAAGACATGCGGTACAGGTGAATTGGGTAAGCTAAATTGTCCGTAGTGTATGTGTGTGAATGAGTGTGTATGGGTGTTTCCCAGTGATGGGTTGCGGCTAGAAGGGCATCCGCTGCGTAAAACATATGCTGGATAAGTTGCTGGTTCATTCCGCTGTGGCGACCCCAAATTAATAAAGGGACTAAGCCGAAAAGAAAATGAATGAATGAATACCATTCAAAAGAAACTCATAGTTATCAAATAATCAAAATGAAAATGTAAATTATGGTTAATAATAAGTAAGATGGTTTGAAGTATGATGGAAATATTATGCAGCACAGCATTTTTCATTGGTAAATGAATAGTTCAAATAAAAAAAAAAAATAATATAAAATAAAATAAAATAAATGATTTTACAGTTAATTTACTCACCTTGAGATCATTTTTTTATAAATAGAAACTGTATCTGAAACCTTGGTAATTCAACCACTACAAGGCAATGGCTACCAGTACTTTGAGAATCTAATAAATCATATACAGGCAAAACAAAATTAATACCCAACGCTAGATTCAAGGATAAATACTCATAAATAATGTTTTAAATAATGTTCAGTTTCTTGCATAGATTGATGGACTAAGCTGAAGAAAAATAAATGAATGAATGAACTGATGGCAAACATTAATAAATACAATAGAAAAACCTTATTTAAAGTCTGAATGTTTTCAAAATGTACATGTTTATTTTGCTATTGCACATTGTTAGGCTTAAGGTGATTGATTAATTAGTGCAAATTAATCCACTGAAAAAAAACCCATTTGATTAGTAATCTTTAATCAAAATGTAACCATTTGCTTGACATAGAATTCATTTTATTTTATTATTTAAAAAAAAAAAATGTTCCCAACTTCATTTATAACGCGTGGCTCAGCGGTTGGCACTGTCGCCTCACAGCAAGAAGGTCACTGGCTCGAGTCCCGGCTGGCTAGTTGGCATTTCTGTGTGGAGTTTGCATGTTCTTCCCATGTTCGCTTGGGTTTCCTCCCGGTGCTCCGGTTTCCCCCACAGTCCAAAGACATGTGCTATAGGTGAATTGGGTAAAACAAAACTGGCTGTAGAGTATGAGTGTGTGTGTGTGTGTGTGTGTGTGTGTGTGTGTGTGGGTGTGGGTGTTTTTCGGTACTGGGTTGTGACTGGAAGTGCATTCGCTGCGTAAAAAACATATGCTGATATAGTCGGCGGTTCATTCTGCTATGGTGACCCCTGATAAATAAGGGACTAAGCCGAAGGAAAATGATTGAATGAACGTAAACTTCTGTTATTTATATAATTAGTATTTTATATTTGGCGACACGGTGGTGCAATGGGTAGCACAATCGCCTCACAGCAAGAAGGTCGCTGGTTCGGTACAGGTGAATTGGGTAAGCTAAATTGTCCATAGTGTATGTGTGTGAATGAGTGTGTATGGATGTTTCCCAGTGATGGGTTGCAGCTGGAAGGGCATACGCTGTGTAAAACATATGCTGGATAAGTTGGCGGTTCATTTCGCTGTGGCGACCCCAGATTAATAAAGGGACTAAGCCCAAAAAGAAAATGAATAAATTAATATTTTACATTTTAGCTTTTATCAGTTTATCTGCCAAATTTATGTTCCATATGATGAATTTAGCCTCAGACGTTTGAAGTCTGTATATATCACCTGTTATAGTGGCCGTCTTGTTTGCTAGGATCTTTTAAATAGTTTCTGTCTCGTGTAGCTAACCATCTGCCGCATATAGGTTTTTATGGCATAGCTGGTCAATATTCTGTTGCTTAAACATAAAACCTGCTTTTCAAGGGCCAAAGAAGAACAGTTAGATCTTTTACAGTTCTTTTACTGCAATACCTATAAATAACATCTAGAGTTCACAATAGGTTGGTGAAAACAGAGCACAACAAAGGATCTTAAAACCTTCAGATAAGTGTCATATTAATTGACGAATTCAGAGCCATAATCAGATTTCCATCCAACCTCTGTTTGCTCATAAAATGGCAAAATATACTTAATGATTATTATTTGCTTGCCTGAAAAACATGTACAATTGAAGACAAGTTATTAATTTTATTTCATTCAGATATTAAAAAAGTGCTGTTTAAGGGAGAGAAGCTTTTTTTCAACACATTTTAAAACATGATAGTTTTAATAACTAATTTAATAACTATATTCTTTTGTCTTTGCCATGATGACAGTACATAATATTTTACTGTTTATTTTGCATGATACTAGTGTTCCGCTTAAAGTGCAATTTAAAGGCTTAACTAGGTTATTTAGATTAACTAGCAAGTTTGGTTGATCAGGCATTCATGAATACTAAATTCATTGCTGATATTGTATATTCCCAGAGATGGGTTGCAGCTGGAACGGCATCCGCTGCGTAAAACATATGCTGGATAAGTTGGCGGTTCATTCCGCTGTGGCGACCCCAGATTAATAAAGGGACTAAGCCGAAATGAAAATGAATGAATGAATGATATTGTATACCCACTCTTTATTTAAATGATCAGTTGCTTCTTGTGGTTTCACGTTTTCACCTAAAATATAAAGGTGATAGGTCTTTCTCTGTCGCAGCTCCAAGGCTCTGAAATGACCTTTCTCTGTCTGTGAAATCTTCTCCAACACTGTCTATTCCAGAGTGCTGAAAACATTTATTTTCCATTGCTTTTAAAAATGTTTTTTCTTTTCTGTTGTTTCATTTTTTTCTGTACAGCACTTTGGTTTCTTGTGTGGTGTTTAAATAAACTGAGTTGAGTTGAGGCAAGTCATTGGACAACAGTGGTTTGTTCTGTAGTCAGTCAAAAAAATTGTTTCTGGCCAATAATATTGATCATAGCAGTTTTATATATATGTGACCCTGAATTACAAAACCAGTGTTATGTTGCATGGGTATATTTTTGGGAATAGCCAAACATTGTTCATTCATTGTTTCATTTTCCTTTGGCGTAGTTTCTTATTTATCAGGGGTCACGACAGCGGAATGAGCCGCAACTATTAATAGCATATGTTTTTTACGCAGCCGATACCCTTCCAGCAGCAACACCTATACACTCTCGCATTCACACACTTATACACTATGGCCAATTTTGTTTACCCAATTCACTTATACTGCATGTCTTTGGACTGTGGGGGAAACTGGAGCACCTAGGGTAATCCCACACGAACACGGGGAGAACATGCAAACTCCACACAGAAATGTCAACTGGCTCAGCCAGGACTTGAACCAGCAACCTTCTTGCTGTGAGGCAACAGTGCTAACCACTGAGCCATCGTGCCGCCCCAACATACATTGTATGAGTCAAAATGATCTATTTTAAAGGCAAAAAATCATTCGAATATTTAGTAAAGCTCATGTTGCATGTAGAAATTTAGCAAATTTCCCTTCATAAATATATAAAAACTTAATAATGCATAGCTAAGAACTAAATCTAAGCAACTTCAAAGGCAATTTTATTTTCAATATTAAATTTTTTTTAAACCCTCAGATTCCAGATTTTCCAAATAGTTGTATCTCAGCCAAATATTGTCTTATTCTAACAAACCATACATCAATGAAAAGCCTATTTATTCAACGTTCCAATTTT
>CAIGQW010055820.1:688877-710212 GCA_903798125.1 Danio choprae | reverse complement strand
TTTTTTTATTCCAGCCATCACACTGTAAAAACGGTTGCAATTTTAATGGTAATTAAAAAAAATGCTACAGTAATAATCCATAACCTGATAAACAGAACGTTTCCTTAATATATACAGTAAATAGCCATAAATTGACTTTCCCAGAAATCCCTGCATGACATTTTACTTCTTATGCTTCTTTTTTTGTTGACATTACTGTGGTTCTTTTTAAAAAAAATTTCTCATCAGTGACATGCATTCAAGTTTTACGTTACAACTAAATAGAGTAAATAATGTAATGATAAATGATGTTTATTGCATTACTCTAGTTTGATGTGTGTTTAATATGTGTGTAAATGACTCTGAACACCTTCTACATACTAATATCTTTTTCTGATTGTGGTAAACTGTTTGTGATGAGCTTTAATTCATCATATGACTTTCTCATAATTACGTTTATCACGTTGTGTTTTGTCTGTGTGACAAACACTGCTACAGTTTTTTTTTACCGTAAATGTTATGGATTTTTTTTACAGTACACTTGGGAAATATTTTAAAAGGAGGACTATTAATTTTAAATTTGTGTATGTGTTTGTGTGTGTGTGTGTGTGTGTGTGTGTGTGCGTATTTGCTTTTTTTGGTCTCACAGTGTCAGGTTACCTTAAGACCAGTCTGAGAGAAGGCTCTGGGATCAACTCCCCATTGTTACTCCATAAACTAATAACAATTGGGCCAGGAGATTCCCACACTCGCCGTCTTACAGAGCTCCTTTATTTCCCTTTTCACCTGCATCCTCCTTCCTCCCACATCAACTGGACAAAATTCCATTTCTCTGGATGCAAACCAGTTCTGAAGTGCACCAACAGAAAAGAACAATAGCGCTTACTGCAATGAGTGCGGTTTGTTGTCTTCATGCCTGGTTTGTTTTGCGCACACACTCCATGATGCGATTTCAAGGAAGTCTGACAATAAATGGCAATAGTGTTTGTGCTTTAAAGATTATCTGATGATAGGAGAACTTGCATCAGAAGCATCGTCTCTTTTATTCGATGAATTGTAGTGGGAATTCTATGTGAATATTCCAGAAATCCGGAAAGCAGACTGGAGAATGGAGCTTGTGTGGGCTGAATGTAAAGGTATCTAGGAAACGAGGGAATAAACAATAAATGAATGTGATGAAACTTCAGGACGTCAGTCAGAGGATTACTTGGGTCAACACTTCAACAATGGCAGATCTGGTGTGAGAGTGCCATTGTATTTTAATGATGCTCAGAAATCTCTAATGGAGGTGGTGATTACCCTCATTTTAAAATGACATAAATTATAGCATCCTAATGGGAAGAGAATGCTAGAACAACACAACGGACACCTTGATGTCAAAAAATGACATCAAAAAACAATTAAAAAAGGCAAATCAGTTTAATGTCAATTGACTTCCTCGATGTCAAAAATTGACATCTACCACTGTTGTCAAAAACACTTCTAAAATTGATTACAGGACAGTCCTTTAAGCGATTTTTGATACAAATGTTAGATGTCAATTTGATTTCGTTTTGACATCAAGGGAAACTGCATGCATTGTAAGGATAGAAAATACAATAAAAATTGTCATTTGTAATTAAAGCTTTCAGTTGAACAAGACTTTTTAAATATTATAATACTTTTTGTGTTGTTATTTTTGTGGTCAAAAGGACATCAATGTGTGGATGTCAGTTAGATGTCAAGATTTTGAGTTTGCATATTTGATATGTTTTTTTGACGTCACGGTGCCTGCTGGGAATGACATAATGACAGGGATAAAACTGGGGGTTTGTAGATGGATCAGTGTTATTCAGACAGTGACAGGCTGATTTATAATAAACAAAGAAATAGAAAGGTGATGAGAATTATAGGTCTTATTCTAGATGGCAAAATGGGCCTAATTCTAGAGTACATAGTAAAATAATTCTATAAAATATTAACAGTTTGTAATATTTTGTGATTTATGGATTTCATGTTTTCCATTTTTATGCTTTCAAATTGCATTCAAGGGCCTTGATCTCTGGAATTTTGCATTCTGAAAAGTATCTATGTAACAAAAAAAGCACAAGTAGCATTGAAATGAATATATCTGTCAGCTATTTAACAATTACATTGTAAAACTGTTGTCAGATACTTCGTTCTTACCTCGTGATCTTTCAAAACCCAACTTTCAGTAAATCCTTCACTGTAAAACAATAACATGGTTGCCTTATAAGTTTTATTTGACTCAACTTAAAACTTTGAGTCATTTTAACTTAACATTAAACTGACATAACAATAAAACAGCTTGTGGAACTACTTTCAGTTTAAGTTATAATTAAAAGAAACAAGTGTGTTGTTAGCTTTGGGTAAAGTTACTTTTAAAAGTAATATATTACAATTTGAAGTCACTTCGTTATGCAGTTACATTTGAATGAAATTAATATGATAGGTGTTATGTTACTTTTATTTTTTTAGATTATAGGCTTAGAATTGTAATATAATACCTTTTTATTCAACACTGGTTATCATGAATTATTGACATAATAATTTTACAGTGTGCCGACTTCTTGGCCATCTCAGTCATTTTGGCCATTGAGGCTGAGGGAAAAAGAACAAGAAAAAAACAAACACTTTTATACCTTTATGTCAATGTCTATAATGGTTACAGCTCTGCAAAAGACAACAGTTTTTGTCTTTTTTTACTCTTTAAAGATTGTATTGTGCAATGGAAAGTTTCCATTGATGTTAAAAGTTCTTCATGGAACCATCAATGCCTGAAAATAATCATTGTTTTGAACAGTTTGATTTCCATTAAAATATGTAAACACTATTTTTATTATAATTGTTATTTCATCAAACCATTCTTAAAATGTGAATTAAGATGCAACAAATAATTTCATTTCATTTTCATTTTCATTTCGGCTTAGTCCCTTTATTAATCTGGGGTCGCCACAGTGGAATGAACCGCCAACTTATCCAGCATATGTTTTACACAGCGGATGCCCTTCCAGCTGCAACCCATCTCTGGGAAACATCCATACACACCCATACACTACGGACAATTTAGTCTACCCAATTCACCTGTACCGCATGTCTTTGGACTTGTGGGGGAAACCGGAGCACCCGGAGGAAACCCACGCCAACACAGGGAGAACATGCAAACTCCACACAGAAACGCCTACTGACCCAGCCGAGGCTCGAACCAGCGACCTTCTTGCTGTGAGGCGAACGTGCTACCCACTGCGCCACTGTGAGGCCGCAACAAATAATTCATGTATTTTATTAGGTGTTTAGTTGGTTTTATATGTGAAAAAAAATTATAAACGTTTTTTTAAGGTTAATGCATTCTTACATGCAGTGGTTTATGCATGCAGTGCACACAGACATCCCACAGATGACCATCAGAAAAGATTGCCTTTTGGTTCACGTTGAGACTTGCAATTAAAGAGTCTAAAAAGTTCTTGCAAAATGACAGGACATGTGGACTTTCCACTGAACAAAGAGAGGTTTGTTGTTTCAGTATGAATCATGACTGAAAGTAAACCATTACAGTAAGTGTAGTATCAGTCGACCGGATCTCCAGTGCCTGAGTAATCAATCAAACTAGGATTTAAGTCCATTACATTGTCCCTCGTATCACAATCCAGAACAGTGAAGAAGATTTTTGTGATACATTATAGAAACAATTACAAGCAGCATAAAAAATAAAGCATTCAGTTCCGACCTGCAGTTTGTGTAATGATCTAGTATTACTAAAACACACATAATTGTAACAGGAATGACGTAACTCCTTTTCTCCTTGTTACTGTGTATATGACCACACAGCAACCATACAGGGCAAATATTGACTCTAGTTCATGTCGTCAGGCACTATTTCTTTAAGGAGAATGATGGCATTTATTCAGTGCGCAGTATAAGAATTTATATTACAAAGGACTGTTGCTAGTATTTTTATTTTATTTGTAGCAATGTGTATTATAAAGACAATAAGACACTTGTGGTGTATAGCTACTACTACTAAAAGTACTACTACTATTACTACTACACTAATAAAAATAATAATAATACAAAATTAGATTTGAGTACTTCTTTATAAGAAAATACTTTTATAGTCAAAATTACAACTTTAAATTCCCCATGAAACAAAAATATAAGTTCCCCAGTGAGAGGGGAACTTCAACGCTATGTGGAAACTTCCACTATGGGGGATTTCGTCAGAAAGCCAATCATCTGAAGAGAAATAAAACGGGCCAATGAAATGGCAATGAATTGGCGTTGTCAGCGCACGCAGCTGGCAGCAATCACAATCAATTCATATATAAGAATGCCAGCCGTGCATCACAAACACACCTTTTTGCTTTCAGAAGGCTTACGTGCAGACTGAAAGAGACGTTTTGCTGTCATCCTCCGACTTCGTTCGTTCGTGAGAGTGAGAGAAAAATGCCGTCTTCTGAAAGGCTGATTTCTCCCGGTTCCAGTGCGAGCGACAGCGCGAGCAGCGACAGTTGAGCTGGGCTTCTCTCATACCTGAGCGTTTCGCTGTGTCACAGTGAGGGTCAATTCGTCGCCCTCGGGCTTGCGGACCTCCCATTCCTCAGTGCGCTCCATCCAAGCTTCGAGTGAGAGAAGCGATCCATCCTCCGCGATGGTCGCCCTCTCATTCGATGACACCAAGGACCAGATGTCCATTGCTGCATCGGAGGGTGGGCTGTCATTTTCCGATGACAATTTGGTCCCGCTTCCTCCGCCGGAGCGATTAGACAATTGTTACGTGGAGGATGAGAAGGGAAAACCTCTAAACCTCCCGTCCCCTTCTTCTTGGAGGTGCACAGTAAGTTTACGCAGTGCTGAGGGCACCTTTTTCTGCCTGGTCTGCGTGCGCTCTGCCCTCACCTTCCTAAATGACGGAGCAGCCAGGTGGTACGAGGCAAATCCCCAGGTCGAGCGTGCTAGCGCAGTCAATCTTGCCCGCGCAGTGCCCCTTCCTGGCGTGGTTAGCCTCGGCTCCCGTCCAAAGCGTGTAGGTTGTCTGCGTCCCTCAGGGCCAGAGCCTACACTGCTGCGGGCCAGGCTGCTTCCGTCTTGCTTGCTATGACTGGAGCAGGTGTTGGCCAAGTGGCACGAGGAACGTTCCGACCCAGGCTTAATGCACTACGCACTGCAACCGACTTTGCTCTGAAAACACTGTTTGCTAAACGGTCTGCCCCTGTCTTGCGTGAGGACATTACTGTCCTCCTGGCGAAGGATGCAATTGAACCTGTCCCTCCAGCCGAGATGAGGTATGGGCTTTTTAGTCTGTATTTCATCGTACTTTAAAAGAGCAGTGGGTTATGACCAATCCTAGTTCTGCGCATTTTGACACGCTGCCATACAAGCAGCTGCTCAGAATGCTCATGCAGAAACACATCCCCTGGTCCTTAGGATTGGTCTGCAGCGATAGACCTGAAGGACACGTATGTTCAAGTCTCCATTTTCCCACGCCACCGGCAGTTTTTGTGGTTCCGTGTGAGGGTCGAGCATGGTAGTACAAAGTCCTCCCTTTTGGGCTCTCCCTGTCTCCATGGGTTTTTGTCACCAAGCTCGCGGAGGACGCCCTAACACTCCTTCTGCAGAGCATCTCTTTCTCGAGTTGGAGGTGGACGACAGAAAAACTGTGGTCCCACTGATATTATTTCCGAGGCTCCTGGGGCATATGGCATCTGCAGCCACTGTCACGCCGCTCGGGTTGCTCCCTATGAAACCACTTCAGCATTGGCTTCATGATCGGGTCCCCAGACACGCATGCTGGTAAAGCATCGCCTCATCATCCAGTTCCCTGAGGCGAGACGCTTGATAATTAAATCAATCCTGTCCCCCTCTCATACTCTCTTGGAGATCTCTCTTAGGCGAGGTCTGCTTGATCCACTCGACTCAGTATCTTTAAGATTTCTGTCCAGGTAGACAGCTTTGCTGGTTGCGTTGGCATCGGTCAAGAGGGTCGGCATTTTCGGTCAGCGAAGTGTGCCAGCAATTCGGGCCGTCCCACTCTCACGTTCTCCTGAGACCCCGGCCCATCTAGGTGCCCAAGGTTCCTACAGTGCTTTCTTTTTAGACCACGTAGTGAACCTGCAAGCGATGCCTACGGAGGAGGCAGGCCCAGCCCCTTTCTTTGCTGTGTCCCGTTCGCACTCTGCGGTATGGGACCACATTAGAGCTTATGACTCTAAGCAGCTCCTTTTCTGTTATGATCGGCAGATGGGACGTGCCATATCCATACTGAGGTTGGCCCACCGGATAGTGGATGCCATCTCCCTCGCTTTTCAGTGCCAGGGTGAGCCGCGTCCCCCGGTAGTGAGAGCACAGCGCCTCTCTAAAAGACATCTGTAGAGCTGCGGGCTGGGCGACACCTATACATTCGTAAGACTATAATCTTTGAGTGGAGCCAATTTTCCTCACGTGTCCTGGATAACACCAGTTAATGAGGAAATTCGGTTGGGTGTTGAAACACACTTGCTACGTCTTTCTCTCTAACTCAGAGATATTCTTTTTTCACTCTGTCCAGTTGAGTTCCCCATTTGGCGAACCCTACAAAGTTCCTCCGAGGCCCCCAGCACCTGACTCAGTGGAGGAGTCGGGTGCCTGGCCCATTACGTTGTTGGCATGCCCACTCGGGTAGCCCGTGTTCTGGGTAAAGGTGCCTGCTATGAGCATTGAAGTTCCCCTCCCGCTGGGGAAAGAAACGGTTACTATGTAACCCTTGTTCCCCGAGGGGGGAACGGAAATGCTATGTTCCTTCGGCACAGTGAATGGCCTTAGCTGACAGCTGTAGTTCGGCTTCTTCAGCTAGAAAAGGTGTGTTTATAATGCACGGCTGGGATTCTTATACACAAATTGATTGTGATTGCTGCCAGCTGCGTGTGCTGACACCGCCAACTCATTGGCATTTCATTGGCCTGTTTTATTTCTCTTCAGATGATTGGCTTTCTGACGAAATCCCCCATAGTGGAAGTTCCCACATAGCATTTCCGTTTCCCACCTCGTTCCCCACCTGATTTGTATGGGAATGTGTCTTCCTTGTCTACTTGTGAACTGATTGGCCAAAATGCATCTTATTATCTGGTGTAAATAAAACATCGGTCATCTTTATATCACATGTTCTCTCTGTCTCATCCACGTTAGCCATCCTTGCCTTTCTCATTGTAAACTAGACTACAGTATGGTGCGTGATAGCCTAGGTTAAAAAAGAAGTGCACTGACACTTGACAAAAAAGATTGATTGAATAAAAAATATGTTCAAACTGTGCAATGACAAGAAATAAAATAAACTGTAGCACCAAAGACACATTTAAAAGTAACAAGCCTGGTTTGTTAAAAAAGGCAAGGAGTAGAAAGTACAGATAGTGGACAAATGTAATGAGTAACCTAAAAAAAAAACAGTGAAGTAAAATGCTGATACAAGAAAATCTACTTAAGTAGAGTAGCAAAGTATTTGTTTCTTCCCATCTCTTTACACATGGCAGATACAACCTAGCCTATGTTAGAGGGGAAACACTAAATTTGAAGTAAAAAACTGAAAATGTTCTTCTTTCTTTCTTTTTGGCTTAGTCCCTTTATTAATCTGGGGTTGCCACAGCGGAATGAACCGCCAACTTATCCAGCATGTGTTTTACGCAGCGGATGCCTTTCCAGCTGCAACCTATCTAGACCTAACCTAGAAATGCCAACTGACCCAGCCGAGGCTCAAACCAGCGACCTTCTTGCTGTGAGGCGATTGTGCCACTCACTGCGCCCCTGCGTCGCCCCCAAAAATATTTTACTGAGTTATTTTTTTGTGATGGCAACACCCTGATTTAAAGTTAAACTCATGCAAATTTGATTATTTTAATTGTTTGTCAATGTAGAATTTCTTTCAAGGGAAGTGGTTGCTGCTAATGTTTTTAGCGGTTAGCTTTAAGGTGAGCAAATTCACACCTACAATACAAGACTCTGAGTCAGTTGTAACAACAAGACTCTGGGTTAGCTGTAAGATCAATGAAACATGTTACTATCAACTCAAAGCACTTGTATTTATATGTTTTAATTTCAGTATGCCTAAGCAAGAGAAAGAGCTCAAAGCCAAAAGTAGTTTGAGTTCAGTGTTTGACCTGTGCTCTGTGGACTGTTGAATGATTTATTAAAGCTGATACACATTTGCATATTTGATTCAGTTGTGTAAAACACAGAAACACATTGAAAAGTGATCAGTTTTGAATAACAAGCTTTATTCAGAAATATTTAATAAAATTACATTCGACCCTGTTTGAAATCTTAATCCCAGATAGCACACATGCGTCGCAGAGACGTTTGCTGAACATCCGCGTTTTCATCTGGGAGACGTCTTATTTAGGGCGTTTGCTCATCTGGAAAACGTCATATAGACGTCCTTGTCAGACATTCAAACAACATCTATGCAGTGCATCGCAGATGTTCATTATGTTAGGTCTGTGAGACATTTATGTAGCATAGACGTCGTTTTTTATTTTTATTTTGACATTCCCTCATCCATACTGCTATAAATAACAGTAACAGTTACACTGATTATACATCCGTCTACACATATATGATAAGCTCAAGTATTTTCCACCCAAAAATAATACAACAGCTGAAGAATCATTTGTAGAATTTTATGATATTATATTATAATTTATATTTTTCAACAAAACCATTTTAAAATTTCAGAAGTTCAAGATTCATCGTATGGATGGCGTATAGAGGTAAGGAAGACGCCTCATTACAAATAAAAACGTTCGATGGAATGTGATGTTACAATCTTTCAAAGACGTCTCCGCGACGTACATGTGCTATAAGGGATGTTACTGTACATCTCACACATCACTGTTACAACTAACCCAGACTATGGTGTAATTGTAACATTTCACTCCTTTCTGAAACTAAACCATGCATTTTCCTTTTGTTATAAAATATAACATCTCTGTAATTTTATAGCAGGCGCTTGAAACACATCTTAAACTCAAATACATGTCTCAAATATATAGACAGAAATGTAGAAGAATGTTACGACTATGGTCTTTCATACTGCTAACTGTAGATTTGCTGCTACCTGAATGTTCTAGAGATTATATTGTAGTTTTACTCTGGTAACACAGGATTAACCAGACTTAATTAAATGTGATAAATGCTAGCAATCAATGAAAACATCGAACTGTCACATAGTAAGATTGCAACAACATTCTCCACAAACAGGCCAGACCTGTTACAACTGTGTTTTAGGGCAAGATATGATTGGTAATTTTCAATACTGTTACATTTGTTAACAACATTGGTTAACATAAACTACAATAACAATGAACTATCAATAATTCTATAGCATTTATTTAGTTAATGCCAATCTCAGCATTTGCTATTTAATATCTAAGGTTTATGCAATATGAACTAAAAAAGGGGGATAGTTTACCTTCGGAAAGAAAAACAAAAAACATTTTCTCACAATTACTTAACCTCAAGAGGCCCAAACCTTTATGAGTTTTTTTTCTTTAGAATAAAAAAGAAGATATTTTGAAGAATGTCAGAAACCGGTACATTACAAAGAAATCCTGGTTGCCTTAAATTTTTGAATCAAATTAGTCTTATGAGTCCATAGAACTTATAATATTATGTTAAACTGACCTAAAACAGCTTGTGTAACTTATGAAATTAAGTTAAAACATGATTAACTTAGTTTAATAAGTTTCAATGAACTAAAAACATTTGCTGTCATGACTAATTGATCATATACTTTTTTACAGTGAATAAATTATGACATAATTTCATTTTTTGCATGAACTGTCCCTTCTATGTTCCTTATTGTATTATAATTAATGTTAACATTGTAAAAAGCAATTAGCTGACTTTATATAAAAAAGGGAGTAAACTCGTGCCTTTTATTTAGTAATCAAACTATGTCCATAATTATACAATTTAAGTCAATGGGATTACTGACTTTTTTGAAAAAGGTAAATCAACTTGTTGCTTTTAAGGCAACGGGCTTACTTTTTAAAAGTAAAGTAACTAATTGCTTTTTACAGTGCAAATGAGATCTTATCTAAAAGTGTTACCATAAAAGATATTTTAATCTCTTTAACATAAGAAACTGTGAAAAACAAGTGCATTTTATTACATTTGATTTAATTTGATTTAATTTGCCAGGCAGTTTTGCAATACAGTGAGTCACTCTTATTGAAGGACTTTAGTGTCAATCAAGTTTTTCTTCAAGCAGTTTCTCAGAGCTGCAGGAATGACGATCCGCCTACTGCTGTTCTGCTTCAGATCAGACTTGCGTCAGGAAACTCATTCAGCTATATTAGCAGTGGGCGGCAGCTGTCATACATTCTTGCGGTTTTAGTTTTGCATGTGATTTAAATGTTAGGATGTCCTTTTTCTATGGCTGCCCCGGCAACGTGAGTAACACAGGTTTAATGACAGTGTCAACAGACAACATGCTGAGCAAATGGAAAAAAAATGACATGAGGAGAGGGAATAGTCTGTGACATGTTGACATGTATAAATAAAAAAAAACATATGATTCAATTTTATATTAAGTGGCCTTAACTGATACTTACTTACACTGAAATTAACACATTTTTTTTAACAATGTACCTAATGTGTAAATACATGTTTTTACATGTTTTTACTTAATGTGATTGATTTAATACATTCAAGTAAATTATTACATCTGAAATAATATCTGTAAGTACATTTAGAATTACACTGTTGACCATGACTATGACCAGAACACCAGAAGCATTCTGCAATACATTATAAACACAGTAAGTACATTGTATTTATTTTTTGATGAAAGAACATAGTAGTTAATACCACCTAATATAAAGTGGGACTAAACATACAATACAGCCAACAATCATTATATGATTAAAAGATATTTAAATCAGAAAAAATTCACTGATCTTATTTCTGGATTTATTATTTATTAATTAATTCATTTTCTTTTTGGCTTAGTCCCTTTATTAATCTGGGGTTGCCACAGCGGAATGAACCGCCAATTTATCCAGCATATGTTTTACGCAGCGAATGCCCTTCCAGCTGCAACCCATCACTGGGAAACATCCATACACACCCATTCACACACATACACTACGGACAATTTAGCTTATCCAATTCACCTGTACCACATGTTTTTGGACTTGTGGGGGAAACTGGAGCACCCGGAGGAAACCCACGCGAACACGGGGAGAACATGCAAACTCCACACAGAAATGCCAACGGACTCGAACCAGCAACCTTCTTGCTGTGAGGCGATTGTGCTACCCACTGCGCCACCGCGTCGCCCCTGATTTATCATTTAAATAAAATTTTAATATTTAAGCTTGAGTAAAACACTCTTATTTCTGTACTACTGAAGACATTTCTAGACACGTATATATAACTATATTAATTATATTATTTTACAATATAATTATCTATATAAAATATATTGATCAGTATGGTCTAGGGTAGTGTTTCTCAACCACATTCCTGGAGGACCACCAGCTCTACTTCCATGTCTCATTAATCAAACACACCTGATTCAGATCATCAGTTCTTTAGCAGAGACTAAAAGACCTGTAATGGGTGTAACAGGTGGGCCTCCAGGAACGTGGTTGAGAAACATTGGTCTAGGGCCTACTTTTGAGGCCAATACAGCATCAGTTTGACTTGGGAATCACAGATACCTGTCCTACACAGTGGCAAGAGAGATTTTGAGCAAGTATTGGGCCTAGGGAATGCCATGATATTGCAGCCCAAACCATTACTGATCCACTCTGGGCATGCAACAGTCTGGGTAGTACGCTTCTTTGGGGCTTCTCCAAACCGTAACTTTCCCAGATGTGGGAAAGACAGTGAAGGTTGACTCATCAGAGAACAATACATGTTTCACATTGCCCACAGCCCATGATTTTCGCTGCTGGCACCATTGAAACTATTTGGCATTGACACAAGTGACCAAAGGTTTGGCTATAGCAACCAATTTAGCCATGAAACCTCCAACACTAACAAACAGTTGGCCAGTGTTTCAGTTTCATTGTCCAACCCCTATAGCCACCCAATTAGTCATCATCTTCTATACTCAAAAAAGGTAACGTCATCTGTTATCTACCCAGAACAGTCAAATTTACATGACAGGCACAAAGCGTGAGGTAAACTGAGGCGACAGGCGACGTGTGACAGCCAAACAGCATTTACTTAAGCGCAGGACCTCTGGGATCTGCATGCGTGGTAACGTAGTCAGCTAAGCGTTAACTAGTGTGTAATTTCACCTGTGTTTTTGTCTCACAGCACAAGTGTTGAGATGCTTTTTCCTCACTCTGAGCCTCGGGTCATTGTGGAGTTGCTGTGAGGTGCCAGAAGTGATAAATTATTTGGGATCCTGCATCTGTGGGGTCAGCTTTCCAAAGGTACCGCACAAAACAAGATAAAACAAAAGCCCTAACGGCCGGCAAGCTGAAAACGAGAAGGGCTCTGAATTAGCTTTTGATTTGTGTCCGAGGTGTCGATTTTCACCTTTGGGATTTGGTGGGATTTAAGGGTGAATGGATCATGGTGAACCGGTACACCAGTTAATCCTGTCACATCTCGGCTGTGATTAATACCTATGTATACAAAATGCAGATAGCTGATTATTTGATTATAAACTGCAACTCGGGAGTACTAAAGTTTTTGAAACCACAAAGTTAAAAACACATTCAAATAGTTTTTATGGCGTAAACTCTCATGTGGTTCAATGCATTTGAACAGACACAATTAAGACCACAGACTAACCAGTTTTCTCAGAGTGGAATATTGGATGAATCATACAATCTATTGAAAAACCACTCAAACAAAACGCATCTCATTCTAAAGTATAATGAATTAGATTAAATCAAAAATTAAGTACTGAAATACTGAATTTTTTTTGAGGGTGGCACAGTTCATTTGTCACTTGTCAATATGTGTTGGGTTTGTTTCTCTTTTTTATTTTTATTTTTTGCACATTTATTTATTTCTCTCAATATTAATATGGTCATTACATTAATATTAGTATTATTATTACGTTAATTATTATCAATTTCACTGTTGCTGTCACAGAATATTACTTCTATCATCACAAACATTTGTATTATTATTATTATTATTAATATGGCTATGAATAAGGTGGCATGGTGGCTCAGTGGTTAGCACTGTTGTCTCACAGCAAGAAGGTCGCTGGTTTGAGTTTGCATGTTCTCCCTGTGTTGGCGTGGGTTTTCTCTGGGTGCTTCGGTTTCCCCCACAGTCCAAAGACATTCTCTATAAGGGAATTGGATGAACTAAATCGGCTGTAATGTATGAGTGTGTGTGAATATGTGAGTGTATGGGTGTTTCCCAGTACTGGGTTGAAGCTGGAAGGGCATCCGCTGCGTAAAACACATGCTGCTGCTGTGGCAACCCCTGATAAATAAGGGACTAAGCTGAAGGAATGGAAATGAATGGCTATGAATACTAAATGCTATTTAAATATTCTGATTGACATTACAATTTATTCATATTATTTTAATTTCTATTCCATTGCTGTTTATGTGTCCTGCATTTACTCTATGTTGTATGTTTTTTAGCTTATTAACAAAACAATTTGCCAACGTCATAAAAAAAAGACAGACAATGCACTGAAAGACAAGACAGATTTCTGTTTTTATGATCTGTAAAGTTGCGTGACGAATGCTGACAAAGTGTATCGTTCAAGCAAAGTGGGAACACATGTAAACCGATGTACTATGTTGAAAGAGAAACTTACTGAAATGAATCATGTCGCTTTGCTCAATCAGCGTTTCAGCTGTGGAAAGATGTCAAGAAGAAAGAAAAACTTGTAAACAATATGCCACATTATTTATTCTCACACCAATATGAACTCAAATTATGCGAACCCCCTTTGAAGTTGGTTTCTGCTTTACCCTGAACATCTTTACACTGTATGTAATATAAATAATTTAGGGTAATGTGAAGTAATGCTATAGTATGAATACTTTGAAATCTTGTAATCCATAAACAAGTAACTGCAATCTGATTTTGAGCACTTTAAAACTAATTGCAAGTACAGCAGTCAATTTAAGCAACCCAGGCTCATTCTGAAAACATACCTGTGGATACATTTCTGGAGACCGCGAAATACGTCCCGGGAGGTATGTTTTTTTGCAATTTTTGTTTTCTGTGTATGCTTTTTGAGATCTCAAATTTCTCTCGCAAGTGCCATTCGCGCCTGCCGTTCTCGCGTTAAGCCACCAGAGGCCGCTGTTGACTGACTGTTTGACTGACTGAACGTCTGACTGACCGATCGACTAACCCACCCTCCTCCTTCCGTAAACCCAACCAATTTTATTGATTGACCTGCCCACCCACTTTCCTAATCCCAACCAACAATTTTCAAAAGCAATCCAGGAAAAAAAAAAAGCCCTCGTCTGATTTTTACCACGTTTTCCGATTTTTACCACATTCTCACCCTGTTATTTACTTGTTCATTTTATTTTTTGGATTCTGTTTTTGTCTTACCTGCTTTCTGGAACCGTTTTTCACCGGACTCGAACCCTGTCGTCGTGGTCAACTCCTCTCTGCGTCTCAAGTCCACCGACGTACATAGCTAACGAGACAAACTGGTTACAGCGGGAAAGCCATCCATACAGAGGTAATCGGTCGGCTGGTAAGAGCGAAAAGGAACGGCGTCATACCGCCCGTATCGTTCGTTAAAAAATTAAATGCAGCCATATGTACCTCTGGCCACATAATTCGCATAATTGTAGCTTTTACCATAGAAAAACTGAATCATAGAACATATGAAAAATGAATCATCCTGTGTTTAGAGATCCTGGAAGAAGAGATAGGGACGGTTCTCCCAAAAAAGAACATTTCCTCACCATTTACACACTCTTAACTTCTAAAATTGTATGAGTTTTTGTATTTTCTGCTGAGCACAAAATATTTGTTGAAAATGTTTGATTGAAATTGATTGACAATTTGATTGAAATGGGACAAACACTATGAAAGTCAATAGCAGCTAACAATGGTTTGATTACTGATGCTCTTTAAAATATCTTATTTTGTGTTCAACAGAAGAAAGAAACTCAGACAGGTTTGGACTGTCTGGTCAATAAATGATTACGGATTTTTAATTTTTTTATTTGGCTGCTGTATGAATATGCACACTTTCCCGAAGGAAGGAGCAATGACTAGTTTGGACATGAAGTTAAATATTTTGCTTCAGGTTGAAAGAAATCACAGTTGTCTATGATGGCATTGTGCAGACTTTGATATTAAGGAAGTTACCAATACCATGCATTGGATGTGCTGGCACATCATGTTAATGTCATGTCTTCAATTGGAGGGCCACATTATCATTAACTCATTCTTAACTAGTCATAAACTCTTGTGTTTAAACATAACTGTGTTTTATGCGCATCCATGTACAAGTGTGTGTTTACATTGAAAAACAATATAAAAGTGTTCTGTTTGCATCAGAATGAACAGATTAAACACAGTTCATGAGTGTTAAGAGTACTGAAAAGTCATACTGAAGTAAAAGCACCATTGCATGGCAAAATAAGTAGTGCAAGTAGAACAAAGTATCTTTTGTAAACCTACTCCAAATATGAGTAAAAAGTACTTCTAGTTCTCAAGATTAGTGAGTATTTTGCTGTGAAAATTCTTCATCTTTTTACCATGCAAAAGTAAAATGTAGCTTACATCAGTGCCATTTCTGTCATGGTTGTTGGGCACAATTTTTTTCCATTCATGGAGCATATACATTTAAAATGTGAGTTTAATTCATCCATCATTCATTCATTTTCATTGCGGCTTAGTCCCTTTATTAATCTGGGGTCACCACAGCGGAACCGCCAACTTATCCAGCATATGTTTTATGCAGTGGATGCCCTTCCAGCCGCAACCCATCCCTGGGAAACTGAGTTTAATTTAGCGCCTTAAATGCTATAAAGTGCCTGTGTCTTGAGGGCGGTCTCTCTGATGCGATTTTTCTATGCGCAATTTGATTGGACGGGAATCACGGCACTGATTATTTAACTGCAGGTTTAAGGAAAAATTGTGCGGTAAAAATACAGATACAGCACTAAAAGTGTTCTCAAGTGTTCTCAAGTAAAAGTACACATTTTTAAAACTACTTCGCAAAGTACAATTCCTGAGAAAAAAACTACCCATTTACAGTCTCTCATATTTGGTTGGTTTGCTTTGTGGCTTTTTAAAAAAAATACCTTGGATCCACTGTGACGAAGATTTTTATTCTCCAAATATGAAGCAGTTCGTATTCTCTAAAAGTATTCTCAAAAAGGTATGCAGTAGGCATGAGCCAGGCTAAAACTGGGTATGTGTAAGATGAATAAACCTGCACAGGAGCCTGCTATGAGAAAGCTATGCGGAAGAATAACTGATGATGTAGAATAACTGAATATGTAAAGCACTGATTATATATGTTAAATATTCATATGAAACTATATGTGTAAGAGGGAACATATTATTAAGTTTATGTACCATCATGAAAATGTATGTAAACACTTGCATCTATGAAGTGACATCTCTGGTGTGAAAACAGTTGCTTACGTAGACCTTAGCTAGTGGGCTGAGAGCCAAGAATAACATGACAACTAAACATATACATGACCTTTCAGTAAAGACTTCCTAAGTTGGTCACAGGAACACAAGAGGTGTACGATGAAAATCTGTATAAAAGCAGCACCATGGACACATACATTTCAGATTGTCTAGGGGAGACTTCAGGTTGCCAGGAAGGGCTGTTTTCAGACATCTCGGCTTTATTATGTTGAATAAAGTCTATTTTCTGGTATCCAAAACCTCCAGTCTGATAGTATCTAATTGATGAGAAAGTCGGAAACTACTACAAGTGCTGGTGAAAAATGGGCAAGCACTAATGTAGTACATTGTAAATGTTTTGGTTTTAAAAGATTTCCACAACTGCCTTAGTAGAAATCTGGCAAGGCTATGTCGTGTTGTTTTGTTGTTAATGTCAAGCGCGCTGCTTTGCATATGCTATGATGTGCTCATCTACATAATGGGTTTAACCACAGACGTTTTGTGTGAATATTTGGAATAACACATTTCAGGATGTGTTCCGGTTGGGTCAGCCTCCCTGTGAAAGAGCAGCTGTCAGTGAAGAAAACTGAAGCCTCTTTGTGCCAAATGGATGACAAGACTAACATGAGCCAGTGACGGCTGCTATTGACACAAAGCCAACGTGGAAGTCATAGAGCCGACTTCAGAGAAAGATGAGCTCTGCTGAACGCTGTGGAGCCATTGTTCTGTGTGTTCTGCTAAAACTGTTACGTAAACAATTGTTGAAGTAAACTAAAACTTCATCTCAAACAATATTTTATTCTTTTTATATCAAAGTCACCCTATTGTGCTATTTAAAATGTTTTGTTTCTATTTTACAATAGGTTTACGTGCAACCCTAGTCAAAAATGCTTTAATTTTCTTATAATAAACATTTGAAATCCACTAAAAGTCTCATACTATTTGCTTGATTCATGTATAGATTCATTTTCATAACCCTTCCTCCTTTCCAAGAAACTCCTCTGCTCTGATTGGTCTGATCGTGGCACAGACTGTTGTGATTGGTGTATTGCTTATAGCATGTGTCGAAAATAAAACACCCATAACCATATCTGACTGGAGAATTCCTTCCCTTAGCAATTGTAGATATTGTACACAAGTAAGAATTCCATTGGTTTTACTTGATCAATTCATGTCTGAGTCTGATAATGAAGTACTGGAAGAACTAGTTAAACAACCTAAACCTCCATCATGTGCACATCATGAGCATAGAATTTCCACATTTCCATTTTTACTTATTTTGTGGTTCGTTTTGAGATCTTATGGCTTTGCAATTGCTGTGTATATGAACAAGTGTTTCATAGATGTAAGCTAAAAGTTTGTATACACAAGCACTTCATAAATTAAATAAACTTTATGTACATGTAATTATATATATATAAATGTTTTTATGTATACAGTATGTGATCATTTCATAGATGCGAGTCTACGTGTATCAATCATTTCATAGATGTAAGGGTTTGTATATATGCACGATCATTTTATAGATTCAAGAGTTTGTTTGTATGGGTGACCATTTGTAGTCAATTTAAATTACTTTTTTTTTCCTATAGCGCTTTATATGATAAAAATAAACATGCAATAATCAAAAATCAGGTATGAAGTTTCATCGGTGTGAAACACAATCAGTACATTAGACTCATTCACTTCCACCGAATGCTGGTTTTGGTCAATGATGATTATGTTAAGTTCAATCTAAATGCCGTTGTTAAAGGATGTGACTCATAGATGCAAGAATTTACTTGTATGCACGGTCATGTCAATGTTTGAGATAGATAAGATGTTAAAAAGCAAAATATTTAATAATTGACCAATAATTGTTTTATTTGCATGGTGCCCAGCTAGGTTTCACACCAAATAGACTAGAGGACCCTCTATACTTCACATCAGCCACTCACCCGGACTACATAAACCACAATGTTTTGCACCTCACACCTGATTCACATGAACTTGCCACTGATCACACTCTACAGCTGATGCCAATCTGGTCACTGATACACACAGCGGCAAATCATTGGCACTTTTTACATACACGTTATATAAGCTTCACACTCACACACCTTCATTGTTGGGTATTGTATTAAATCGTTCTAGTGTTCATGTTTCTTGTTTTATCATTCTTTGTCCCCTACCCTAACTAGTGATGTGCTGAGTAAGGCTTTGTGAAAACACTGAAACAGTCAAAGCAAATGTGTCGAGGCTTTGAAACGCTTTGAAACCCATCTCTACGGTGACACCTAATGGTAGTTTTCAGGTATTGTTCTGAAAACAAAAGAAATCGTTAGGTGAATTGAATAATAATAACCCATGTTGTAAGTATGAACCATCAAGTGACATAGTGGAATGGTTATTGCTCCTGACTGGCTTGCAGATATGGATGAAGCAAGGGTGAAGCAACTATAGTTGGATTTTTACTACTCTCTTCTTGTAACATGTTTTGTTGTAGCATCGGTCTAACATTTGAAAAAAACAACAACAACAACAACTCTGTGAATAAATGTGTTGTTTTGGTCATAGAAATGAACAATAATAAAACATATTTAATTTTTTACATACCAGGATTCGAACTCAGGACGCTTGCATGCAGTTGAACTATGTACAGGTGGACTGTCCACTATGTGCGACTGATTTTCTGTTTCCGACATTTCCAATCAAACATGGATTGGCCAGATTGAAGAGTCATTTGCTTTAGTCATTTGACCTGGGTGTTTTGAACCACTTCAGAGCAGTGTTTCAAATCATCTGCCCTTAGGAATCTCAACAGTGTCGAAAGGCCAGTTTTCGCATCAGCCATCCCTACCCCTGACATTTGCCTGTTTATTGGGTTACTCTGGTGGATAACCTGTTATGGTACTGTTTTGCTCCTGTTTTGACCCCTGCATGTGGACCCTCAATTAGCATTGACAGACTGAACATTAAACAATTAAGTTGTACCCCCCTCCCCCAAAAAACTTAAGAATTGTGTTAATTCAGGTCATTTTAAAGGTGCAGTATGTAAGTTTGTCACCCAGTGGATAAACTAGGTTTTGCATTCCTGGATCAAAAGCGCAGGTTGCCAGATTGACGACCAACATGAGCGAGTCTTGAGCCTAAAGGCTGATTTAAACCGTGTTCTAATTAAAAGCAACAGCACGAATTGATATACTATAAACGACTTCTATTTTTTACAGGTGAACAACAGGATCAATGACAATGATCACCTCAGGTACACTCAGGTACATGTGCTTTATTCAGTGTTAAATGCTAACAATGTGAGTTTGAATGCCATTTCACGTGACAGTTCTTGCCATACTACTGAAAGCAGCAGCAGATAGTTCACCTCAGATCTAGAAAATAAAATAAACCGTTTGAAATTTTACTTTAGAACTGCGAAATCAAACCAACACATACTGTATCAGTGATTCAGCATCTTTATTTAATAATGTTAAAGAGGTTTAATATGTATTAATTAGATTATAAACCTTACCATTTCGTGAGTGAGTGCATATTCTGCGCTTCTGAATGGCTGTATTTAAATTTCTGTCCTGTTTTGTCTGGTACAAACAACTAAATTGCTTATCACTGCAAGTCTTGTCTTGTAGCGTGTTGTTAGGACACAGGGTAACCTGTTCACCTAATGTTTACATTTGTAATATTTATATTATTTGCTAATAATAGCTTCATGTGGAACTCTGAATCTTCGTCTCATTTCAAAGTCTGCTACAGTCCACCGAAGGTCGCATTTTAGTTATGGACGCATGCTTTGAGAGCCTTTCTGAATGAATGAATGAATGAAATCCACTGTTTTCCACCAAGGCAACCCAGGATGCTGAAATATAATTGGCTAAAGTGGCATTGGGCGGGTTAAAAAAACCAAAACAAAGACAGCGTTCCGGCACGTAACAGACATTTTCAAAGCAGAATAACTGACCTCAGCATTGTTTTTCAGATAAACAAGAATGTTCACTTGGCATGTTTCTTAAATATCTGCAAACATATTATGGTATGTTTATGCTTTAGAAGAGTCAAAAACGTACATACAGCACCTTTAAATAAGTAGTTTAAACAATAAAAGTTTAAACAATTTAAAAATAATTGCTGCATTCTCTAAACTTGAATTTTTTTATAACTATTAGAAGACAATTAATGGCACAAGTTTCAGACTGTTTTAATTAATGGCTGTGCTGTCCCGGCATGTATCGCTCACACTGATGCTTTAATGCCATAAGCTCCATCAGTGACAGGTGTAGATGGACTTGACACACAGACAGAGTATCATAACACAATGATAATACCGTTCTCATAGCACAGCACTTTCACAGGCCTCTCCCAAAGGTGGATGAGCAGTGAAGATGGAAATGGATAAATAGAGTGTCTAGCACGCACACGCACACACACGCACACTGTAAAAAAATGGTGGGTTTCACACAATCGATTTGTATTGCATAACATGAAAGAATTAAGTTCACCTATTCATTCATTCATTCATTCATTCATTTTCTTTTCGGCTTAGTCTCTTTATTAATCAGGGGTCAACTCATCCAGCATATGTTTTATGCAGCGGATGCCCTTCCAGCTGCAACCCATCACTGGGAAACACCCATATACTCTCACTCACACACATAAACTACGGACAATTTAGCTTACCCAATTCACCTATAGCGCATGTCTTTGGACTTGTGGGGGAAATCAGAGCACCCGGAGGAAACCCACGCGAACACGGGGAGAACATGCAAACCCCACACAGAAATGCACACACACACACACAC
>CAIGQW010055820.1:647689-668877 GCA_903798125.1 Danio choprae | reverse complement strand
TTTTATTTGAAGCAGCTTACAATTAGGGAAACTAAGTCAAGCAAGTGGGGGCGACGCGGTGGCGCAGTGGATAGCACAATCGCCTCACAACAAGAAGGTCGCTGGTTCGAGCCTCGGCTGGGTCAGTTGGCATTTCTGTGTGGAGTTTGCATGTTCTCCCCATGTTCGCGTGGGTTTTCCTTCGGGTGCTCCGGTTTCCCCCACAAGTCCAAAGACATGCAGTACAGGTGAATTGGGTAAGCTAAATTGGCCATAGTGTATGAGTGTGTGTGTGTGTGAATGAGTGAGTGTGTATGGATGTTTCCCAGTGATGGGTTGTGGCTGGAAGGGCATCCGTTGCGTAAAACATATGCTGGATAAGTTGGTGGTTCATTCCGCTGTGGCGACCCCAGATTAATAAAGGGACTAAGCCGAAAAGAAAATGAATGAATGAATGAATATATATATATATATATGAAGAGAAACGGCATCAAGTTTGTTTAAAAATAGGAATTATTGCAATATACGACAATGTGGCTCTCTGATTGGCCGAATTATCTGTGCAGCATTATGGGTAATGTAGTTTTTATGCACAAATTAGAATTTTTTAAAACACATTTTCCATGTGTTTTTAGATTTTGATGTAAACCAGCCCTGAAACAACATCTGAGATTTGATTGATCCATTGGTTTTTTAATAATCTGAAGTGATATATTGCCTAGGCTGATGTTGTAAATTATGGTATAAAACTTGGTAATAAACTGCCACTGCATATATTTTAGTTTACAGACTTAATTCTCTCTATATTATTTCTTATACGATATATTGTTTAAAGCTACTAAAATGTCAATAAATTCACTTTGTTAACTAAAAATGTTTTAACATTAAAAGTCAAGAGGTCTGATAATGCAATCCTGTAAATGACAAAATATGGAGCTTGTTAATTAACAGATATTTGTTATAATGTAGTTCAGTCAACCAGTCTGTTAAGGAAAAGTCTGGGAATAATTTTCTCATACTAAGTAATTTATTTCGTACTCACGAGAGAAATTTGAGATCTGAAAAAGCGTACACATCGGCCTCTGGTGGCTTCGCGAAAACAAAAACTGCAAAACAACGTACCTCCTGGGATGTATTTGGCGCTCTCCAGAAATGTATTTAGCGGTACATTTTCTATCATACACTTAAAAAAAATTATATTTTTGCTGCTTGTTTAAACTACTTGTTTAAAATCAACTGAAACAACGCAATGGGCATAACAACGCATTTTTGGGGGGGAAAGCATAATTATTTTATGTCCAATCAACTTAAAATTGTAAAAACCATTAAGTTAACTTAATCGATTTGGGTTGAGATGATTTTATACAGCATTTTAAGGCTTTTTTTATAGTGTAGAATTAGAGTTGAGTTTTGAATTTAAAAAATAAAAAAATAAATCTGCTAATTTTCACAGTGTATGTACGTCTTAAGGTTTCCATTTGTTGTTGTTCTATTTTTAAACGTTATCCCAAAAGTACAGTACTGTACTGAATCCAACCCAGGCTCATTCTGAAAATGTACCTCTATATACATTTCTGCAGAGCGCCAAATGCATCCCAGAAGCTACGTTTTTTGCAGTTTTTGTTTTCGCGAATCCACCAGAGGCCGCTGTGTATGCTTTTTCAGATCTCAAATTTCTCTCACCAGTGCCATTCTTGTCTGCTGTTCTCACATAAATCCAGAGGAGGCTGCTGTCGACTGACTGACTGACCGATAAACTGACTGACCCTCCTTCTTCCCTAAACCCAACCCATATTGTTTTAAAAAGCACTGATTGACCCACCCACCCACTTCCCTAAACCCAACGACAGTTTTATAAAAGCAATCCAGAAAAAGAAAAGCCCTCGTCTGATTTTTACCATGTTTTTTAGATTTTACCACATTCTTACCCTGTTATTTACTTGTTTATTTTATTTTTTGCCTTCTGTTTTTGTCTTACCTGCATCCTGAAACAGTTTTTCTCCGGACTCGAACCCCTTCATTGTGGTCAACTTCTTTCTGCGTATCAAATACGCTGACGTACATGGCGAGCTAACTGGACACAGCAGGAAATCTGTCCATACGAAGGTAAGTGGTCAACTGTTAACCCTGTTTTAAAGACAAAATGCAGCCATACGTACCTCTGGCTACATAATTCGTGTTCTCCAGAAATGTATATTGGGCTACGTTTTCAGAATGAGCCTATGTTGACTGTATCACTTCTGGATTATGAAATATCACACCCACTTTAAGACAAAAGAAAACAACAACTAGAATTTTCTTTCTAGTTTCTGTTACCATAATTGAATGATAAAGACATCAGAGATCAGAGACCTCAGTCATTTCAAATGTTAAGTCTTGTTTTACTGACTGGCTGGAGGTGGAATGGTTGCTGGCAAAGAGAAGGACAGGCTTGAATAAAAGGTGTGTCAGAGAACCACACAAAGCTGACAGACAGCAGCTCAGCATATGTTTTATTGGCCCCAAACTGTTCTTCCCTGTTCTTCTTCACCAGTGTGTGTGTGTGTGTGTGTGTGTGTGTGTGTGTGTGTGTGTCTGTGTGTGTGTGTGTGCGTGTGTGTGTGTGTGTGACATCCATTGAAGCCACAAGCTGCACATTTAACCCCATTCTGTTCCCTTTGTGTCCACACTCAGTAGGGCTCTTCATCAATCCCTCATTATTAAGCCACTAGTGTTATTAGCCAGCCATCAGATGATCAATAAATGAGCTGTGTCGACGGGAGGCTTGCAATCAAATTGTCTCTAGAAGAAAATAGATGAAACTGATTTCACCAGAAAGTGCTTTGTGGTTTTTAACACAAACGGCTTTTACGCAAGATGTTAAAAATTAGCTTTGAAAAAATATATATATATATTGTTTTATTAATGCTTCAAAAATTGGTCATTTTTATGCTTCTACTATATAATGTGACTGCAACTGTCAAAGAAAAACTAGATTATGAAGACACTGCAGGCGAAAAACACAGTAAATGTGGTCATTTCTTCAGTCTAATTGAAAGAAAACATCCAAAAAACACTTTTAAGTCCTCTCTTTATGTGTCTGTAGATTTCAAATGCAATATATATTTTAAAGTCTGTTTTATCAAAACTTGTTTTTTTCCTGATTTTGGAGCTAGAAATGTATGCAAACTAACACATTTAATTAAATAATACATTTACCTTTATATTAATTTATTTAGCAGACGCTTTTATACAAGTTAGGATAAAATAAGCCCTTCATATCATCAGATAGCATAACAATATATAAATGCTATGACAAGTCTAAGTGGGTTTAGTTTTTATTAGTGCTGGGCAATGATTCAAATATTTTTAATCTCGCTTAATCACAATCTTACATGCAGAATACGACAGTGAATTCAAAAGTTGTCTATTGCATGTGTTTATTTTAAAAGTTCTGGTTTATGAAAAAAGTGCAATAACACTTCAAACAATTGAGGTGTTTTTTAATAGCAGTACTTTCTTAACAGGTAAAAACTTTTTTAGCTTTAACTTTAATCAAATTAAATATAAAACCAAAGCTATAAGCCACTGCCAGGGCATTTATAGTGATAACTAAGTGATCATTACATACGTGGTTCCAGCCTGACCTCACGAGGAAACGTAAGTATTTTACATTTTGTCAGTTTAGTGGCTAATTCATACGAGTTCAGTCATACAAAAATGTCCAATTTTAAAAAGGAGGTGTGGCAAATTGTAAGAATGAGATCGTACAAATTCATACGAATTAGCCACGATTGTGGAAAAGTTACGAATTGCTGTGATTGTGTTGGTGGTTCTTAGTTCCTGTCCTTGCACCACACTGTTCTCAGATAATCAGCTCGATAGATTAGAAATTAATACTTGAACTGTGTTCAAAATTACAGGGTCCTTACAGAGTGTTCACCTCCCTACTAAGCCGAGCATGGAGGGTACTTTTTACTTCAACTCAGAACAACCATTCCCAGATTAGTGCATCTACACTACACATTATAATATGCTGAGTTCACTGCAAAAAGCTAAATTAATTATTCACTTGGGTAGATTGCACACAAAGTTGATGCAAACACGCAAATGTAGTAATATTTCCACAGGGCAGCGCAAATGATGTTGAATGTGCGTGTTTGCCACCAATGTGCGAAAAAGAACGCAACTGAGATGAATTCTGCATCACACATTTTGTGTCATTCAAGTTTGAATAATTCATAAAACTAGCTTGAAGTGAAAGAAATACAGAAAGTAAGCTAGAGAGAGAGTGACATGGTGCTCTGCGTTTGTTCTCATTGGTCTCGTGTTCTCATTGGTTGAGACGCCTGATGACATCCATCCTAAGCCAAAACTGTGACCCATTGTTTGTCTGTGTGTGTATTCAGAGCCAGTAAGCAATGGACTTTTAAAATGATAAAAAGTAATATAAAAACTGTTAACGCATGATAAAATAGTTATCAGCGTTAATTAATTAGTGCATTAAAGTGATAATAATATGTTAACTTTCCAAAACCTAATTTTAATTAGTTTTTTGTATCCTCCAACATACAGAGAGGAGAGAGTCTGTTTTCAAAAGGCAATTTAAGTCCCCTCCGAATTGCACTATATTTCCAGAAATGGAGATAAGTTCTGATAAGAAAGTACCTGGTGCATACGGAGAGGGGAGAGTGTGGTTTGCCTACAGGTGGTTTGTCAAACCCACTTACCTCATTTGCATATTTAAACATAACATTTTATAGAACATAATATATACATAAATTATAACCTGCAGCTTCTTTGTAACTGATTGTTAAATCTATTACTAATTTCTAAGTGAAGACGTGTTGTCGGTGCAGGGACGTTTTGATCTTCCATGGATGATTTGCTTTCAATTGACATTTAAAGATCAGATACGCTGCACCTCAACAAACTACAACAAAGCAAATTATAAACCCTAAAAAAACGTTTGCGGCCAACATATTTGCATGTTGCTTCGTATTGAACTGTCAGGGTGTTCTGGGGAATGACTGGTTTGTGGTTGCAGTTCCTCTTTTTGTTCGTCTGCAGGGTTAATCTCAACTTTTTATCAAGTTAGCATACTGGCATCGTCTTCAAGTTGACATGGCCATATTAACCACACATCTTTCGTTGTTGTGTTATAGGGATTGACTGGCTTTAGTGTATTTAACATGCCATCCTGAGCTCAGTTTATATTCCACACCTGCTGTGGTGGGGATGACAATGAAAACATGGCATGCTATTTTATTTTCCAGTGAGGCACAACAATAAGGTTACAACTCCCATTTAAAATCTGTCAGTGGTCTATTATTAGGGACTTAAAAAAATAAATAAAATGGAGCCATATTATGTACAATGTCTTGTTCATGCAATGCAAAGTGTGATGCTTTGAACCATGCATGGTTACTAGAGTTAAATGAAAAGAAAATGACCATTAATCTAATCATTTATTTGTTTTTTATTGTTATATTTTGTTTTTGCATGCATCCTTGTATCTTTAACTGCTGCACATTTTATATGTCTGTAAAGTGCCTTGAGATGCTATTTTTAAAGGCACTATATAAATTATTATTATTATAATTATAATTATAATTGTAATTGTAATTATTATTATTATTATTATTATTATTATTATTATTATTATTATTATTATTATTAATGAACTCGTTAATTTACTGCTTATTCATAGTTATTAAGGCAGGTTTGGGTAGGATTAGGGATGAAAATGTACTTTATAAGTACTAATAAACAGCCAATATCTTAATAACAGGCAGGCGATAGTTAATTAATTAGTAATAGTTAGAATTTACGGAAGTGCTACCATACATTTCATATGTAAATTATGTACACATGTTTACATGCTGCTTGACCAAATATTTTTTTAAATACATTATTTGGTTTTATACTTTTTATGTGCACATTTATGCGAAACATGATGCTATGAACAAACATGACATTTATATGTAGATTATACTGTATGTGCAATATGTGTGGAATTTATATCTTATAGAAATCAACAGTGTTTGAACATTTTAGGCACAAAGCATCTATAAAAGTACCTTCACGAGGTCATTTAAAGTACGAAAAGAGGAAGAAGCACATTTCAAGCTAAATATTTCACAAATATGTGATGTATTTGTAGGTTTAAAAATGAAGACAGAATATTTTGTTATTGAAATTCAGATATGCATGACGTTCAGTGTCCAACAAATGTTTAGGGCCACTGGTTATTATATGCACCATCTATTACAGCTAAATTAAGCACAGCAATGACGTTATAAATAAAAACTGGGTTAAGATGAATTTGATCACCAGTTTATTTATGACCCATTACCCATTACTCAAATCACCACTGCTTAGATCCATCACTGTCAACACTAACATTTATTAGTCTCCTTAAATGACCACAGTGTGCTGGGGTCCCTGAGGATTCTGCTCTGTGATCCAGGTAATGCCGGATCACGGCTGGATGATGAGTCTCACTAACAAGAGGGGACTGTGTCATCCATCTTGAGGAGAGCTTCACAGACTTATTGATCCAGCAAAGGTGCTACTCCCAGGAAAGCTGTTCCTTGACGGATTTCTTACGGACGGCACGTGGTGACAAGACTCGGGAGATAATCGTCCCAGAGACTCTTGGGGGAAGCTTTTTAGATGTTTTTCTCATGTCAGGACAACTGCACGACTGATGGACAAGCTGGAATCAAAGTGGGCAAATCACACATGGCCAGTCGATAGTGGTCACAAATAATCTAGACGCACAAGTGCTTATTGACACAAGCTTCAATAAACCCGCATGAGTGCATTTGAATAAACTAGCACCATTAATCAGTGTGCTTTATCACTAGGAGCAGTGCCAGTCTTTCTTTTTATTAAAGATGAACTGAATCTGCGAATTTCATGATTAATCACTTTTGGATATGGATGGCAGACATTAGTCTGTGACTAATCAGCCATGCATTAGCACTTTGCTAACATTTTGATGTAGTATATACCGTAGGGTTTAACTGATGTCACTTTCCTACGCTAACATGCCCACTTTCAGTGCCAAAACATATGAAAAAAATATTTGTTGAAAAACTATTTTCCCCTGTGCGGTTTGGTTCATTATGGCTCACTTTTGGGTGCACTCTAAGAAATGCTAGTTTATTCAAACACAAATTGGGTAAAATATGGACTAACCCAAACATTGGGTTCAATTTAATCCTATTAATTAATTAATTAATTCAAATGATTTAATTATTAAAAATCATTATTAGAGTGTGCTTTTCTACTGCAATCTGTATCTAGTAGCTGTTACTTGTTTTTAGTACCACTTAAGGTGAGATTCCAAGCTAGCCGTAACCACCCAAACGTGATGTACAGTATACACACTGCTGATAACCGATGGGTCTGAGAGAAACATCACCACCAGTGACACCAAACCTACTATATTTCCAGCAGAAGTCACTGCTTATTGCTGGTTTGCACAACTAAACATTTGTATACCAAATGAAATGGGGAGCGAATGATAATATAGCTCTGAAGTGAGCGCTGAATGGGATGACCTGGAATAAAAACGGTGGCGCAGGTATAGCCACTATCCCACTAACTTTAAGTTCTACTAAACTGCCAAACAAATCTCATTGCAATTTGTAACTTTTTTATTTAGTTGCTAATTTGTATGATATCATACATAGATTTTAGTCTAATTTGCTAATCCCCAATGAGGTGTAGGGTTAGGGCTGGGAATTGGGGGCACAAATTTGCCACTTTTCTGACAATAAGCTTGTTAAGTCATATGGAATCCAAAGGTTCATGCCGCTACTCATTTGAATTGAGAAAATATTTGTTAATGACCACTTTAATGTGTTATAGTACACATCAAATTGAATTTCTTACAAAACCATGGTGTACACAAGTCTCTGGTCTTGCTGCATCATAGACACCAATTTTTGGAACAATTAAAAAAAAATCTGTTATTAGGCATGGATATATATATATATTGCGATCATGATTTTTGAATGTATTACAGTGCTTTGTAAACATTTATTATAACCATGTGTTGAGCCTCCCCATACAGTTTGATTAAGTGCTTGGACCAGGAAGCTGCTTTGCGTGACGTCAGACTGAACAAGCGGATACGTAAAATAGTTATGTTTACTCATGAGATTGGGCTGAAACTGCCGTGGAAATGCAAGCCTAGCCAAGCAAATCTAAATCAAAGAAAGCTGAGTTGTGCCAAACCGTACTGTACCATGCAGTGGAAAAGTGGCTATAGAAGCAGCTGCGAAATCACTTATATAACTGACAATTATCAGAATAAGTTCAATTTAATTGGACTTGATAGAAACCCACAATGATAGTGACAACAGCAAAGTTTAAGTTTGTCTTGTAGAAACGTTTAAACTTTTCTGGATAACTCTTAGCATCATGCAGACATAGTGGTTTGGGTTATACTGTATATAGACAATACTTATGTGGTGTGTTGTGCCTATATCAACTGAATGTTTAAATGCTGTCTAAATAATCTTCTATCTATCTATGCTTTGTGTAGCACTACCGGTAAGAAAAAACTGTTTGTCTTGCCTATACTGTAACATAACATTATCCATCCTACATGCAATGGATATACTCTCAGAAATAAAGGTTCAAAAGCTGTTACTGGGACGGACGGTACCCTTTCAAAAGTAACCCTTTTGTACTTAAAGGGTACATGTTAGTATCTAAAGGATCTATATTGGTGAGATATATTTGCTGAATAACATGAGTGTCAAAATACAACATATAATTCGATAAAACAACAACAATACGATAACTTGCCAATATGCTTAAATATTTCAGTGTTAGGCGACACGGTGGCTCAGTGGTTAGCACTGTCGCCTCACAGCAAGAAGGTCTTTGGTTCGAGTCCCTGCTGGGCATTTGGAATTTCTATGTGGAGTTTGCATGTTCTCCCTGTGTTGGCGTGGGTTTCCTCCGGGATTTCTACCGCAGTACAAAGACATGCAGTATAGGTGAATTGAATAAACTGAATTGTATGCGTGTGTGTGTGAATGAGTGTTTCCCATTACTGGGTTCTGGCTGGAAGGGCATCCGCTGCATAAAATATGCTGGAATAGTTGGTGGTTCATTCCGCTGTGGCGACCTCTGAAATAGAGACTAAGCCGAAGGAAAATGAATGAATGTAACAGTAATACAATTTTCACTGTTTTTGATCAAGTCAGTTCCCCCGTGGTTGATCTCAAAAAGTCTTTTAAAACAATTAAATATATTAATTACTTAAATATATGTACTGGTAGTGTCAATTTAGAGGTTTAGAAATTACATCTCCATACAGCACCAAATGTTTTTTGAACTCCGACACCTAAATGGAAATGAAAATGAAAGGAAATTCCTTCGAAAACTGGCGTCTTGAATAGATACATGAATCATCTGTTCTTGTCCCCCACAGCATTATTTGTGTCGACCATCAGTTAACTCAGCCCGAGGGCCCAACAATAGTGAAACAATGCATGCGACTGACTTTACAAGCCAACAGACAAAGGGCAAGTGCAGTTCAAATTGCCCACCAACGCTTGAGTCATTTTATTTGCCTATTCCTCACAAAAGAAAACCCAAGACAATGCTAGAAGCCACGCGCGACTTGACAGTGGGTGTAACTTTAACACTGTCCGTTTGCCCACACAAAGCCTGACAGAGACGCAGAAAGAGAACAGCAGGAAGATTGAGAGCGCCAACTTTCAAAGTGTTCGTGCATCTGCAAAAAAAACAAAAAAAACCCCAAAACAGCTGCTTTCCCAACATGCACAACGGTTTCTGACGGGTTTCATGAAGCCGAGCAGGCATTTCTGAGCTCATTGGATTAATATCTGCTTGTCAATTTGCCATTCTCTCTAACTGTGGCTCTGTTTTGTCTGCAGTGTTTGAAACCAGCTGCCCGAGGCAAGTTTAATATGAAATCTGAATATAGAAGGCAAATATTGAGGGTTGGTGATCAAAACTAGAGGGGCTCTCAGTCTCGCTGGGAGATATTCAGTCTGCTGTATGACGTACAGTAAATCAAAGATCAATGTCAGTCTTATCTGTGTGGTTCAACACGTGTCAGTGAAAAAGTTGAAAAATACTGTTTTGAGGGAGAATGAAAAAAAATTGAAATATGTAAAATCCTGCCATCCTTTTTTCAGCTTTGTACACACATATTTAACACCTGCATTTGATTTTGTAAGTACATTTAAATGGTTTATGTGACTAAAGGTGCATTTACAGTTTTTTTCATTTGTATTGACGTTTCATATACTGGACAGACAATTAAAAACACAAAATTGTTCATGCCAAGCCAGTAGGTGGCGATACCACTCATGCTGTATTTAGACTAGTGCATGAGTTCACTATAGTTAAAATTGCACTTTAAAATTACAACACTCCTTACCCAAAGCGGCAGTATTACTGTTTTTCAGGAAAAAACAAAACTATTTTTGTATACTGCACTGTAAAAATATCCATAAATTAGCAGTTTTGTGTATTTTGTGATTTATGTTTTTATTTCCACCCATTTATTTATGCGTTTGAATTGCATTATGGCTACCTTAATCTTTTTTACAACAACTTCTAACCTTGAAAAGTTTGAAAAAGTGACTTTTATTGACATTTTTAGTAGTTGCAATAAACCTTGCAATAAACTGCCAGTAAATTTTCTGTTGTTTTACAGACTTCTATCATTTCTTATACATTAAATAATTTCAAACTACGAAAATGTCAATAAAAATCCCTTTGTTAAGCCGTAGAGTTGAATTTTCAACATCAAAAGTCGACAGAGCAGAGATCAAGGTCCCATAATGCAATTCACAACCATGAATAAATGAAAAACATTTGTGAATCACAAAATATGGAGACTGTTAATTAACAGACATTTTTTACAGTGTACACAGCCTATAAATCACATGATGCATGACCATTTACTCTCACTGTGCATGCACATATTAGATGGACTTGACGAATCAGGGCACAATACGCAATAGTCCAGTAGACCAGTCAGAGAGCTATTGTGGATATAGCCACACTTCTGTTTTTAAAGGTTTGTGATTCAGTTCATTTACACTGAAATGGAACACCAGCATTTCTAATATAAAAAAAGTCTTTAGCAGAAATCTAGATACAAAAAGTGTACTAGTGTAAACAGCACCTTGCAGTTCTCTAGTACTTCATACTTGTTGTCATAGTTTCCAAAGAGATAAACAAATGGTATTGTCCATTCATTAATTTTCCTTCCGCTTAGTCCCTTTATTCATTAGGGGTCGTCACAGCGGAATGAACCGCCAACTTATCCAACATATGTTTTACACAGCGGATGCCCTTTCAGCTGCAACCCAGTACAGGGAATCTAATGGTGTTGTAAATAAAATAAAGAGACGCAGAGGGGAGACGACGTGACAATGTAGATAAAATTTGAAAGCCGTAAGGGCTTTTCTTTTTCTGGATTGCTTTTGAAAATACTGCGTTTGGGTTTAGGGAAGGGGGTGGGCGGGTCAATCCGTGCTTTTTAAAACACTATTGGTTGGGTTTAGGGAAGGGGGAAGGTGGGGGTATCGTTCGGTTGGTCAGGTGCGAATGGCACACGTGAGAGAAATTTGAGATCTGAAAAAGCGTACACAGCGGCCTCTAGTGGATTCGTGAAAACAAAACCTGCAAAAAAATGTAGCTCCTGGGATGTATTTTGCTCTCTACAGAAATGTATATAGGGGTACGTAATCAGAATGAGCCTGGGTTGAATAGATTGATGGGAATAAATCAATAGATTTTATATGTTTTATAATAAAATGCTCACTCAAAACGGAAAATTCTGTCATCATTTACTCCCCCCTTTACTCAAACCTGTTTGAGTTTCTTTTTTTCTGTTGAACACAAAAGGTTATTTTGAAAACCTGTAAAAAATTTACTTGCATAATATTTGGTTTATCTGCTTTGGAAGTCAAGAGTTACTTTTTTTGTGAAGAATCTAATAAAGGTTTGGAACCACCAGGGTGAGTAAATAATTACTGTTAAAAAGACAACATTAATTGAACTTTTATTTTATTTGATTTTAACACAAGTATAATTACAATTACTAGTTGCAAAACCAAAAGTAGCGCATGTCATGCACTTTGTATGTGTGTGCAACCTGTACCTGTATGACATTATCAGCAAGGGCGTGAAGTAAAAAGAACAAACATGGCCTTTGGTGTCTGTGTTGTCTTATTCACTCAGAAAATATAAAGGACATAACAATCCAAATAATGAAGTTGTAATCGCAGTCCTATAGGACAGACTCTCAAACAACGCCACTGATTCTATTGTGTTTCTCTGCTCTTTTCTGTGTTTGCATTGTGGGAATTTTTGTGTGCATGTGTTGTCAAACTGATGAAGATGTTTTCCTAATTTGTTGGTGTTTTTCTATTTGCATGTGTTTTCTTGCAGTAACTTGCAGTAACTGAGCTTTCTTAGCCACTGTAAAAATGTGGGCATAAAATAACGGCATAATTTTACTAAACAATAATACTCTGCGTCTGAAAAAGCTGTTCTCTTATGGTCAAACTTTAGCAAATTCTTGTACGTAAAGAAATCTATTAAATACATCAGGTTCATATGCGTCAACCTTAACATAAAGAAACATACAAATACTGAAAACAAAACAAAAAATCAAGCAGAACAAATCAGCTTTCTTAGGACCAAGCAGTTCAACAAAGCAAATTAGAGCGATTGAAATGACTCTCAGCTTGAACACATGGACTCCTGCAGTGGCTGTTTTGTTGTCCACTTGTAGCCTTGTTCACAGCAGCCCTTGAGTCCCATTGTACCCCCATTCTCACTGCTGAAAAGCGAGAACGGGGGTCAAAGTTGAATCAAAAAAAAATCCTTGTTCCACAGCTGACTCTTTAACACAGATCCCTTTCAGAGGAGACCCCAAACACAACAATACACATTTGCTTTGTTTTGTGTCAGCTCAACTGTAGTTTAATGACTAGACTAAGAATCTAATTAGACGGTGGAGAAACACCACCCTGATATGGTCGATGCTTCACCACTTCAGCCGGGCAACTAGTGTCAGGCTTTCCAGCTGACAGAGCCCCACGTGACCCTTCGGGGCGGCCCTGGTGGAAGTGGCCCCCTGGACGCCCATCATATGGCAGGCCTGAGGGGAGTGGAAGAGGAGGTTTTCGGCAGGGACAGGCCAATAAAACTAATAAAGATGGTTTCAGTCAGAGCCTGTGCTCCTCTTTCCCTCGGGCCAGCTTCTTTGATCAACTCAGCTTATTTTACAGCATTTACACCAGGTTGGTGTTGAGGTGCTGGATTCACAAAAAAATCTTTTGAGATATAATTTCACAAATGTGGTAACTAATATGCATTAATTCATTCTTAATATTATTAATTCGTCCATACTATTACGTGGTTCTGTACCTTTCAAGGTGAAAAGAGAAAATTATGTGTTGAGGTGTAGGTTTCATGAAAATCTTCAGAAGTTTAAGTTTTAGGCAGTTTTATGATAAAGAATTCATCATATGTGTGAACTAATATGCATTAATTTATATAATTAATTCATCATTGTTGGTTTATATGTCTAAAACTTTAAAGATGGTTGTTATTAAGCTCCTTGTTAACAAACATAACTCAGTTCTAAAGTATTATGAAATTACAGACCAATTTAAAATCTGCTTTTATTTTTTTATAGAAATACTAGAAAAAGTTGTATCTACACAATTATATGTGAGGAATTCCAGTCAGTTTTTAGACCATTTTACAGCACTGAAATGGCTTCATCTCGGAGATACAAATGACATGGGGTCTCATTTATAAATGTGCTGTACACACAAATCAGGAGCAGAAATGTGCGTATGCCAAAGTTGTGATCTAGAAAAAACTATTTGATGAGAGAATGACCTTAACTTAAGAATTAACTTAAATATTGGCTTAATTTAATCACTTTAAAACATATCATATGAGCCATAATCATTAATAAATAAATATTTGTTCTGATGAGCGTTCACTTTTAGTAAGGTTTCTATACACAAATTTTATAAATCAGACACCTGCTCTTAAAGGGGTACTAATAGAGTCTCTCTATTACTTCTACGGAACCTTAGAAACCAAATTCGCCTGTATCTGCTTGCAAATAATGTTGGCATTACTGAGATTGCATTGTCATGGTTTAAAGTATACCTTTCTTACCATTATCCATTTGTAGCAATAAATAAAAAGATATCATATTGATCACAAGTTCAATATGGAGTACAACAAGGCTCAGTACTTGTACCATTGCATTTCACATTGTATATGCTGCCCCCAGGACATATCATTACACAGAGTTTTAACTGTTAAGCTGACAATACCCAACTTTATATTTCCTCTAGAACCATGAAACACACCAACTCACAAAACCCTCTAAATGCATTGTTGATATTACAAATAGGGTGTCTAACTTTGCGCTACTAAATTCAGTTTTACTCATTGGACCTAAAACCTCATCATGCAAAAACATAGAATGCTGCCTAATTTTGAATGGGCGTTCTGTTGAGATGTTGTCAGTCAGGAACTTGTTTTATTATTACAGCATTCTGCACTTTGCTTTTATCAAACATTTGCATTTTTCCTACAACATAAACTACAACATATGCTATGAATGCCTAAAGTTGAAAAGCTAATTCATGCTTTTATGAACTCAAGGCTAGATTAGTGTAATGTGCTATGGTTGTCCTGCAGGTCTACTGAACACACTTCAGCTTTTTCAAAAAGCAGCAGCCACAGTGCTTGCCAAAACAAAGAAATACGATCGTATTAGCCCAATTGTGTCAACATTGCTCCGGCTCCCCATTAAACTACTTACAGAGAGCCCTTAACAGTTTAGCTTCCCGGTATCTTGATCAAGCTCCTGTCACATTACAGATCAGGTAAAATTGCCAAGAATATCAAAATTGACTGTAAAATGTCCTAAATTTCAAATCTGATGCTTCAAGTTCAATAAGCTTTACGGATTTAATGGCAGTGAATTGAGAAATGCATGCCTTTGTTTGGGGATTCATTCATTCATTCATTTTCTTTTCGGCTTAGTCCCTTTATTAATCTGGGGTCGCCACAGCGGAATGAACCAACTTATCCAGCATATGTTTTACGCAGCGGATGCCCATCCAGCTGCAACCCATCACTGGGAAACATCCACACACAATCATTCACACACATACACTACGGACAATTTAGCTTACCCAATTCACCTATACTGCATGTCTTTGGACTTGTGGGGTAAACCGGAGCACCCGGAGGAAACCCACGCAAACACGGTGAGAACATGCAAACTCCACTTGAACCAGCGACATTCTTGCTGTGAGGCGATTGTGCTACCCAGTGCGCCACCGTGCTGCCCTGTTTGGGGATTCATTCATTCATTCATTCATTCATTTTCTTTTCGGCTTAGTCCCTTTATTAATCTGGGGTCGCCACAGTGGAATGAACCGCCAACTTATCCAGCATATGTTTTACACAGTGGATGCCCTTCCAGCTGCAACCCATCTCTGGGAAACATCCACACACACTCACTCATTCTCACTCATACACTACGGACAATTTAGCTTACCCAATTCACCTGTACTGCTTGTCTTTGGACTTGTGGGGGAAACCAGAGAACCTGGAGGAAACCCACGCCAACACAGGGAGAACAAGCAAAGTCCACAAAGAAATGCCAACTGACCCAGCCGAGGCTCGAACCAACGACCTTCTTGCTGTGAGGCGATCGTGCTACTCACTGCGCCACCGTGCAGCCCGTTTGGGGATTCAAGATTTATTAATTCAATTACTGTTCTGTTCCAAAAAAAACAAAAAAAAAAAACACGTGTTCTGTTATGAGACTGTGATTACAACATCAATATTTTGGTTACGTTTGTATAACAATTTGAATTTTTTTGCAATAAATAATTGTTATTAAACTTGTTTGTTAAATTGAATTAAATTGTACACAGCATTTACACAACACTGTCATGACACTAAAAACTTTGTATTTAAAATACTGTTAGTTTATCTTCATGTAAACTATGAAAACAAGAATGACGAAATGTAAGGTGTTGTTTACAATAATGAGTATAATGTATAAGTTTTGTTAACCGTTACATCTGGTGAACACACTACTCTGGCATCTGCAACTTTGAAAATGCTAAAGACCCTGTTTTAGTCTTCCCATTGACCTTATTCTACAATGCAGAAGTGTTCTTGTATTTGCGATTGTTTTAGAACTTACGATTCAGTTGCCTATGGGAGAAATGACTACGAATAATAATAATCAGCAGAAAACGGTCAAACTACTTCCTCTACAAACAAGTGTGTTCATGACTATACAGACAAAGTAGAATAATATAATAAGTAAACATCAGTTTGCAACATCAAGCAGCATGACGAGCTATTTTTAATGTCTAAAATGAATGGAAGTGAATGGGACCAGATGTCTGGAGCCAAAAAGACTCAAATGGCTGTGCCTGCTTGTACGTGAAGAATAAGGTCAAGAGTACAGTTCTGGAGACTTGTCAATAAGTGTAGTTTTGGTTCTTTCTCAGTGTTGATTTGGCTTGTTGTTGGTTGGCAAAGCTGCTCTTCAACAATGACATTCATATTGAACTGAAACCAGCATTCCATGGAAGTGAAAGTACCTACTGAACTTGTTTCACACTGTAAAAATATTCTTGCCTGTTTTCTTTGTAAAGCTCCTTTGGCACAATTTGCATTATATAAAGTGCTTTGGAAAAAAAAGTGAATTGGCATAATCAAAAATCAAGTTTTGGGACTTTTATTATGAATAAGTTAGCCTTAAGGTTATCTATAAGCTAGTGTTCTCCAAAAGAATGCCACATCTTTCATTTAGATATATGCAGAAGACATATACATGCAACATTTACAGCCAATATGAATGATATACAACTGCTGAAAATATTGCAAACCACAACAATCCAGTCAATTCCCAAAGGACAAAATCAAGTCCCACCCTACATTTGTTCTTGTTTAAAATCGACATGAGATTGTCCTTGTTTCCTGTATCATCCAATGGTCCTGAAATTAGAAAATAATAAAGTAGGGCAATGTGTGATTTTGTCTTTTAAGAAAAGATTGGATCATTGGAAGATGGTTGTTGCTATCAAAATGGAGGAAGATTGACGAATGGACAAAAGCAAGACACACACTGACAGCCCCGCCCAAAAGGCATTCCATGTGACCAGAAGTGAAGAAAAGTTGTTTTGAGGGGGGAGGGAAGGTTATGGTATTTATTTAAAAATTATGGAGGCAAATCATTTTTTACAGAATAATAAATCGCAAAGATACTTTGTTTATAACAAGCACTACTTTATCCATATATAAAAAAGGAAAATATATAACGAGTACATTTTGATTTCATGCTGACTTTAAAAAGTTGAGTTTACTCAGACAAACATGAGCAACAAGGAAGCAAAACTCTTTTCATACAAATTTTTAGGGAGATCAATTTGTTTATTCTTAATTAAATAGCACATTTATTTCATTACTGAAGGGGAGGTGATCAATAACCCGATCGTCACTCTGTCTGAGCTCCAGCGTTTTTCTGTGGAGAGAGGAGAACCTTACAGAAGGACAACCATCTGTGCAGCAATCCACCAATCATGCCTGTATGGTAGAGTGGCCAGACGGAATTTGCCAAAAGGCATCTGAAGGACTCTCAGACCATAAGAAACAAAATTCTCTGGTTTGCTGAGACAAAAATTTTACTCTTTGGAGTGAATGTCAGGCATTGCGTTTCATCACCAGGCTAATACCATCCTTACAGTGAAGCATGGTGGTGGCAGCATCATGCTGTGGGGATGTTTTTCAGCAGCAGGAACTGGAAGACTAGTCAGGATAGAGGGAAAGATGAATGCAGCAATGTACAGAGACATCCTGAATGAAAACCTGTTGAAAAAGTTCTCTTGACCTCAGACTGGGGTGACGGTTCATCTTCCAGCAGGACAATGACCCAAAGCACAAAATATCAATGGAGTGGTTTCACAACAACTCAGTGAATGTCCTTAAGTGGGTGAATGTCCTTGAGTTGCCCAGCCAGAGCCCAGACCTAAATACTATTGAACATCTCTGGAAAGATATGAAAATGGCTGTACACCGTCGCTTCCCATCCAACCTGATAGAGCTTGAGAGGCACTGCAAAGAGGAATGGGCAAAAATTCCCAAAGACAGATGTGCCAAGCTTGTGGCATCATATTCAAAAAGACTTGAGGCTGTAATTGCTGCCAAAGGTCCATAAACAAAGGCTGTGAATACTTATGTACATGTGATGTTTCAGGTTTTTTATGTTTAATAAATTTGCAACAATTTAAAAAAAAAAATTCACATTGTCATTATGGGGTATTGTGTGTAAAATTTTGAGGTAATAAATAAATTTTATCCATTTTGGAATAAGGCTGTAACAAAAACATGTGGAAAAAGGTAAGTGCTATGAATACTTTTTGGATGCACTGTATGTTTAGTGCTGTGTAAAAGTATGCAGCAACAGTCCCAAAATCTCAAATGAGGTCTCTATTTGACACATATTTATAGAGTTGTTACTACATTTCCAACACAATAAAAATACACAATCACATAAACGATTACAGGTGTTACTTTACTTATGAACATATATATAATATATATTATATGTAGCTACTGTTGCTGTATTGTTTAAATATTAAGTTTAATTTGATACAGTACAACTTCATCTTAATTTCACAAATTTAAACTACGTAGGAGGTTATTTTAACTTTAAAGGGGACCTATAATGCCCCTTTTCATGTAAAAGATGTGTGATGAAGATTCATGTAAAAAAGATGTAAAAACCTCTATGATGATATACAAAGGGAAAAAGTGTTTCTGCAGACAATTTTTATCAAGTGTGATTATAAAAAATTTAATCAACTCATTTTTAGCAGGCAGCACTGTCACCTCACAGCAAGAAAGTCACTGGTTTGAGTCTTGGCTGGGCCAGTTGCCATTTCTGTGTGAAGTTTGCATGTTCTCCCCGTGTTGGCGTGGGTTTCCTCCGGGTGCTCCGGTTTACCCCACATGCGCTATAGGTGTGTGTGAATGTGAAAGTGTATGTGTGTTTCTCAGTACTGGGTTGTGGCTGGAAGGGTATCTGCTGTGTAAAACATATGCCGGAATAGTTGTTGGTTCATTCTGTGGCGACCCCTTATAAATAAGGGACTAAGTCAAAGGAAAAATAATGAATGAACATTTTTACAATTAGAAGCTGGTTACTGTTGCCACACAACTGTGTTTAAACCCCTTATAATTGTTTTTTGCATAATAGAAAGTTATTTGATGTCTTACGTTTTAAACTCTGTTTGCCCTAATCTTAAAAATGTACTTTAGATTTTGGAAATATACCAAATATAACATATATGGTGAGAATTCACACAAATATGAACATTTGCTCATAATTTACTCACCCTTAAGTTCACCCTCCAAATGTTTAAGCACAAAAGAAGACGTTTTGAGGAATGCTGTTAACCAGTAGTTTTTGACAAAATTATGGGAGTCAATCTTTTTGTATTAGAGAAAAATGATGACAGGATTTTCATATTTGTTTGAGTGAACCTTTTAATTTTATACTTAAATTAGAAAATAAAAAGTAATTGTATTCTTTAGAACGCTTTGTGACTCCAACATCATCTGGAGCCACTAGGTGACATTTTAGGATTACCTCAAAAAAATAAAATCTATTAATTCCAAAAAGCCTTGAACACCCAACAGCGCTTAAAGATTCAGCACAGGTGCGAGCTCTACAAAAGGAGGTAAAAATGCTTTCAGACAGAGATAACACACCACAAAAATCACACCTCTGGTGCCCGTTGATATAACAAGTTTGATGCAAGAATTTCAGCTCACCTGAAATTCTTTTATAAAGCTTTAAATGAGCCTAACCCCAGATAACACAGGCCTCATCATGCATATACACACACCAATAATAATGAAGCCGTTTGCAAAAACAACAGTTTATTAGAAATAACCAAATGGAATAGCATTTGTGCTGCTACGCAAACGTTGATTTCAAATGACATTTCCACCACCATGCAAATTCACACTTAAAATAATTTTCCTCAGCAAACACAGGCACGCGTAGTCGTTGAGCTGGTGTGATGCAGATTTATTTGTAAACGTTGGCAATATTTTTTTTCCTTTCCTAAAGCAACCTTGTGTTGTTAGTTCTTATCAGTTATAAAATGCTGGGTTGGTGCCCAGGCTTTACAGAAGTTTCAATCTACTGACAGATGGGAAGAGCATATCAGTTTCGTCTTTCCTTTCATTGAAGAGGATTAGGAAAGGATGAGAGCAGGAGGTTGAGAGATTAAAAACACAAGAAGAACAAAATGGCCAGCTCACTGAGAAGAAGAGCATTCCACAGCACGAATACCCTAAAGGTCTCCAAGACATTAATACACTCTTAGAATTAAAGAGCCTTCACTGGGGTGGTTTCTTTTCATAAAGTACACATTTATACCAAAGTTAATCTTATAGGTACATACTGTATTAGTGCATAAAGTGTACCTAAAAAGTACAAAAGTGACAGCTCTTGTACCTTAATTTCTGAGGGTGTAACTAACTGATAATAGTAAGTGAGAAAAGCATTTCAGAAATAAACATGTAAACAAAGAAAGATTAATTGATGATGTCTATTGAATTATTAGTAAATAACGCACAGCTGAGGTGGTGATGCGAAGTGGATCCCACAATTATTTTGCTTATGCTATGGTTAATACAGCAAAGTTGGGTATCAAAACCTGGTATGTAATTGGTAGAAAATCAGAAGACAGATTCCAGTGCCACTTAAAGGGATAGTTAACCAAAAAATGAACTTCTTTCTTAATTTCTTTGAGCAGAAAGCAAGATATTTGAAAGAATGTTGGAAAGCAGCATCCATTGACTTCCAAAACAAAACAAAACAAAACAAAACAAAACAAAACAAAACAAAACAAAACAAAACAAAACAAAACAAAAAACAAAACATGAAATAAAACAAAACAATACAACATGAAAAAAATTGAAAAAACTAAACAAAACAAAACTTGATAACTATTATTATTGTTATTATTATTATTATTATTATTATTATTATTATTATTGTTATTATTATTATTATTATTATTATTATTATTATTATTATTATATTATTATTATTATTATTATTATTATTATTATTATTATTATTATTA
>CAIGQW010055820.1:561010-594861 GCA_903798125.1 Danio choprae | reverse complement strand
CTATCTATCTATCTATCTATCTATCTATCTATCTATCTATCTATCTAGCTATCTAGCTATCTAGCTATCTATCTAGCTATCTCTTTCTCTCTCTCTCTGTCTGTTTTCTGTTTTTCTGTCTGTCTATCTATAATCACTTTACCTACAAATTACACATAAGACTGTAAAATGCAAGTATAATAATGCAAAAATGAAATAAAACACTGCACGACAATTATTTTTGCTTCATATCAAAGAAGCTTGTGAAGTATAATCTGTATTTATGTGTCATTTTACAATTTATTCTGTTGTTTATTTTTCAGGGGAATACCTGCAACGCACATTTTATATACTCTTTGTATATATTGTTATACATTGTTATTTCAAGGCTTCTTTCAATTCAGTGAACCCAAAATACATGTGTAACACGAGAAAAAAAATAGTAATATCTAGCATTAATCAAGGAACTTTTGGGTTCTTGAAATCTTAAAAAAAAATGAATCAAAAATTGATCTCAATGTCTACTAAAATAATAAGGATAAAGGTAGAGGTTTCTGAAATGATACAAGATGAATGGATGGAGCAGGAGCTGTCTGTGTGATTTGTACCTTTGCTAGGCCGTGAGATTGGGCTGCTGAAAAACACATCCTTTTTGATCATCACAGGCTCCTGAGTGCACTAATGCATCTGACTATTAGCATGTTTTCCCGGATGCCACAGGCTAACGCCCTGCCTTGCCTTTGACATGTCAAAACTGATAACAGTCAGATCTGGTCCCGCTACATAAGTTTGTGTGTGGAGGCACTGTACTCTTCACAAGCACTAAACAGGGCCCATGTTAAGACTAACATTTACTGTAGATTATACTTTAAGAGTACAGAAAATTGGATACATGTCATTATTTGGACTGCAGAGTGGAGTAAAACAATTTAGCTCACTCCAAAATATACCACTTTAAATCAGAAGTTGTTAAGTATTTTGTTTTTATATTGAATATAAGGTCCTTTATTTCTTTACACCTTCTCATCACAAAACAAACTAATAGTTGAAATAGTGAAAGATATTCTGCACATATCATCAAACTGCCAAGACAAATTATTGTTTTCCATGGATTAATGTAATGACTGATTACAACAAGACTGCAGTAACAAAGTAAATAACATCAGGTTTTATTTCAGCAAGACGTTCACAGACAAGTCTTTATATTTCAGATTTTGCTGTAAAAATCCTTTTGTATGAAGTCAAAGACAGACAGTACTCATTCAGAAAATGAAGAGAAGAAGGGATAGATTTCCTCCTGCTTCATGATGTTATGCAAGATTTATATTTGCTGAGAGTCAGCTACATTTTGAGTAAATATTTAAGGTCTCTTTGCTGGAGCGATCTTTTTGACAAAATGCTTATTCAGACTCAATAAAAGCAGCAAAATGTTACTGGATTTGTAGTTTCTTGTCCAAATTTTCAAATGAAGGTTCAAATAATGAATTCAAGCATGGTGTCTGAATGCATTGCTATGTGAATGCCCTGCTTTACATTTCTTGTTTGTATTGCATGTAAACAGTGGAGCTAGACTAACTTAAAAAAAAAGACCCTGCAGGTCCGATAGCGGGTGAAGAGCCAAGGAGCATCTGGCCCTGTGAACACCCATCAGGCTTTTAAGCTTTGTTACTCCACAACCAATGGCCAAGATGTAGAGTGTACAGGAGTGGAGAAGAAAGCAAGGACTGCAAGCCTCAGAGAAGGTGGTGAGAGAAGTCGTGGAGGCTTCAGAGAGAGCGAGGAGCGAGACTATGAGTGAACCGAATAAAAATTCCCTTTACCTTACCCTTGTACTCCCAGCCCCATTATTTCTCCTGAGTTACTTTCTTCTGAAATCACCCTGAGGCTCAGCACTCTCCTGGGTGGCTAGCCTGAAGCCAGCCTTGTTTTCACATTCTGGTAATAATTTCACTGGTGGAGAACGAAGGCTTTTAAAAGATCAGCCCCCCTCTCCACCCCGTCATAGCCAGAGTCTGTTCTGTGGAGCTCGGCACGCTTCAGTCCGCATCGCACGTGCCTTCAGATGTAAACCCGCACCCCCTGTTCGGACCAACCTCGTACCCTCAGTCCTGCTTTCATTCAGAATGTGATCAGTCACTCCCCGAGATGCTCCTCCAAAGCCCTTCATCAGAACCATGGCTGCTTTGTCCAAAAAGAGAAACCAAGACAGGCAGTCAGGGGGGTTAATCCAGGGTCTTCAGTGGATTCATGCATTTTGTAAAGATACAGCACAGTCTGCTGTCCAATTTGAAGCTGCCGCCTTCCGTATGCGGTTTTATGCCTCCGCCAGCACATCAAGTCTTTTCTCCTGACATGATTTTTTAATCTTGCCTTATCCACCATCCACTGCAATCTAGGCAGAGGGAGCTTGAGTCCTACAAACTGGAGTGTTCTGTAATGGGCTCAGCGCCAGTGGCTAATAAAGTGGAACAGGGGCTCAGTGCTGCCTTAAATTAAGGAACTTCTAACCAGCAATGGCTCTTTTACGCATACCGGGATATGGCGTTAAAAAATAAGTCACAAATGTGTAATTGGCTTCACAGGTCAAAGCCAAATTAGCTTCCATTGCATCCACTGTGAAACATCAGGTAACAGACGCCCGCTGAAACACGAGTATTTTTGGCATCCTGCTAGAGTGGATCAACATTAGGGACAAGCATTGGGGGACTGATCACTTTCAAGACACACAGTCGACTGAGCGATTTGTGTCACACAAATGCGTATTGATCTTCCTGCATGTTCCACGACACTAGCTAGCAGCATGGACAGGTATCTGCTGCTGTCCTGCAACGGAAAGAAAGATCTTTTATTTAGCTGCTGCTGCAACCCGCTCCTGCTCATGAATTATGCAGCCGCAGGCCCCTGTAACAAGCTCCAGCTCAACTCTACACCTTGTGTGTGGCTTAAAATATAGATAAAAGCTGAACAGTGAGCTACAAACGTACTGTTTTTTTTCTCTGCTCAGGACAGAAGAAACGCCAGTGGAGGGAGAGGTCCACGGCAATTAGAGGAGGCTTGAGCACAACACGTCTGATTCACTTCTCTCCCCCGTTTGCTTTGGAGGGAGTAAATACGCTTACTGAATGAATCAAACAAAATCAACAACAGCAGGGGGAAGCGCTGTAGTCTGATGTTGCAAGTGTGCGCATTGTACATGTCGGTTATATGACTCAAATCATGTTATGCAACAGCTGCTAAGTATCGGCTACACTGAAAAGTAGTGTGAGGTCCAAGTAAACATGCCATGCTTAAAAGGATACAATACATTTGGCAAATGAAGAATGCCAGAAGAGGGGAGGCCCAAACTTTGTTTCTTTGATTCTGCAGTTTGAAAACACTGACAGCACCGTTTAGGTGGGTGCTGTTTTCTAACACCACTAGAGGCTACATGGTGTTGTTGGCTAAAAGCATACTTAAGAGACATGATTGCTTGTGGCATGCTATGAAAAAGATGCACAAGATTTTTGGGTTACTTTTCTATTTAGACAAGTGTGGAAAAACTTCCGGCTGTAACTATGAGTTCAGGGTTGATCATGATATCTGACCCTGTTAGGGCAAGTGCAAGTAATCTACAGAAATGTGCTAAAACATTATGGTAGCAAGGGCAGATGGCCTAAATGGAGGGTAAGGGGGGTCCCATCATGCATTATTTATGAAATCTGGTCATTCTACATTATGTCCACCTACCTAATATGTTGTTATTTCTCCACATTCTGCTAAAACAGAATCGACCACCAAAGGCATAGTCTCTACAAGCCCCATAGTGTCCTGTAGTATAACATGTCAAAATATCATGTCAGGAGTTATAGATCGGGCCTCACAGTGGCGCAGTGGGTAGCACGTTCGCCTCACAGCAAGAAGGTCGCTGATCGCTGGTTCGAGCCTCGGCAGGGTCAGTTGGCGTTTCTGTGTGGAGTTTGCATGTTCTCCCTGTGTTTGCATGACCCCCCATTCAAACATTCATGCACCCCCTTCACCAGCTTGACGTCATCCCACAATGCATCAAGGTACCATGGAGCCATTGTAGATCAAACACAAGTTCAAATAGATTGAGGTCTAGGGAATGTAGAAGTCAAGGCAACTCTTCATAATATTCTTCAAACCATTTCTGAACAATGTTTACAATGTGGTAGGATACGTTATGCTGCTGAAAGAGGCCATTTTAAACAAGAAACATGTCACGGTTGTGGGTGGGGAAAAGGAGCGAGGACTTAAGACTTTCATAAAACCAATTTTGATTAAGTGCGGAAATAAAATGGGTTTATTAATAATAGAAATAAAATAAACAGCAAAATAAACTACCCCAAGGGGGAAAACATAAAAAAAAGGCCAAAACCAACTTGACTGGGCTGGCAGGAAAGAGCAGGGCTGGACACAAAAGGATAAGGCTAGATAAGATGACAAACTGGCACAGGACAGCAGACATGAGGAGAATATAAGCAGAAATAATTAACACAAAGACAGGTCAACATAATAAACTAATAATGGGTTAACAAGGAGGGTGGGACTACACAATAGGCTGGAGAGCACATGACACAAAACAAACAACACAAGCCATGTGCTCACACAACACCAACAGAAGACTGAACGCAAGACACGAGTACACGATAAATTAAAACACTCACACATGCAACCTGCATGTTTTATCCCAGCGCCAACCGAAACCGAAACCAACTAGACTGAGACGCTGGGAATGAAACACCATGCTGCAGACAGAACGAACACAAACACCAGGATGAGAGCGTGCATCCAGACCACGTGCGGACCTCGCGCGTCTGCATTAAGCGGGAGCACGCACGGTCCGCGCGCAACCAGGACGGCGCTCATACAATGACACACAATGACAGAAAATGAGTGCTCGACCTGAGAAAACTCGAGCTGAGCACAACATACAGGACAAGACAGGACTAGTGTCTGGACTCTGCCACCAAAACATGAATTTAAAAGACCAGAGCGGCAGAACCCTGACAAAACCACATTGTCTTGAAGACTTGTCATCCTACAGAGCAAGATGGTGCTATCACATCACCAGATAAATTAGCACACACTTACACGATCATCCATGCAATGTAAAAAAAACCAACAAAAAAAACCCCCCAGAACTTACTGGACTATTGGATAACCTTTTTACTCTGCTCCAAAGCACAGTTCAGATGCATACTCACCTATGGAATGCATTTCTGACTGTGGACAGGGATTATCATAGGCACTCTGATTGGTCTATAGCTACACAACTGAGATGCAACTGATATGGTTCTTACTTTAAACCCTAATGTCTTGATGCTACTTAAGATCCACTTTTTCTGGTTCCAAGCCGGTGATTTGGGTGTTGAAAGAATCTACATATAAAACTAGCTTCCAGCTCTGAACTAGCACTCAAATTGCCTTGGTGGAAAATGGGTATTAGGGCTCTTTCACACAAAATGCATCTTTGCATCTAAAAACACCTGTAAATGTCTGTAAATAGAAACTTGCAACACTTGCCCCTCCTCCAAGTTCATCTGATTGGTCCACTGCATTGGAACTGTTTGAATGTTCTTTTAACTTGACACAGTGTCTAAAAAACCTCTCTCCAAAAAGATGTGAGACGTGAGCGCATGTTTACATTGAAAAACAATGGAAAAGTAGTGCATTGGAATGAAAAAACATGTTCTGTGTGAATGAGCCCTCAGAAAACGCAACAGAAAACACAGTTCTTATATGCCAGCATGCTGATTGCAAGAACTGATTGTTTGCAATCAATTTAATCTACCCAGAATTAAATATGTGGCCTTGTTGGGAAATGATAAATGACATTCACTTTATGTTCATCTGGTATTAATGTTTTGGCTCATCAGTGTACTTTGAGGAGCTGAATACCTAAAATAAACTCTCTTAATAGTCTGACCTATTTGTAGTATAAGTTCTGCACAGGGTACCTGAAAGATTATAAGTCTTCTTGTAACTTCAGTGCGGATGATTTCCTTTGCTACACTCTTGATAAACATCACTGGGGATCTTCTCTTGGTAAATGAACTCTGCAGATGAATAATGTATCGCTAAGCAATTAATTCACATTGATGACTCATTTATTTATTGATTACCCCCTGTGTAATAATGGAGAGGGTTAAACGTCAATCAGACAATATCAGAGGCCCTCACAAGCACATCAGAGGAAGTCATTAATTTATTAGGAAAATTAACTGTAGGGGCAAACCTACCAAATCTGCTATAGGGAAAAAAGTGAATTACATTTATCCATGTTAAATCTACATTTTTCTTTCGTCAGGAATTATAAATGAAGAGAATATATAATGTTCTATAGGATCCCAGTGAAAAGTCATGCACTAGACATCTTTGAAAATAAAAGAGGGATTTTAATGTCTGGTGGCGCAGTGGGTAGCGCTGTTGCCTCACAGCAAGAAGGTAACTGGTTCGAGCCTCAGCTGGGTCAGTTGGCATTTCTATGTGGAGTTTGCATGTTCTCCCCATGTTCGCGTGGGTTTCCTATGAGTGCTCTGGTTTCCCCCACAAGTCCAAAGACATGCGCTATAGGTGAATTGGGTAAGCTAAATTGTCCGTAGTGTATGAGAGTGTGTGTGTGTGTGTGTGTGTGTGTGTGTGTGTGTGTGTGTGTATGAATGAGAGTGTATGGGTGTTCCCCAGTGATGGGTTGCAGCTGAAAGGGCATCCGCTGCGTAAAACATATGCTGGATAAGTTGGCGGTTCATTCCACTGTGGCGACCCCTGATTAATAAAGGGACTAAGTCGAAAATAAAATGAATGAATGATTTTAATGTCTTATATGAATGCTATAGGCAACGCAGTAGCGCAGTGGATAGCACAATCGCCTCACAGCAAGAAGGTCGCTGGTTCGAGCCTCGGCTGCGTCAGTTAGCATTTCTGTGTGGAGTTTGCATGTTCTCCCTGTGTTTGCATGGGTTTCCTCTGGGTGTTCCGGTTTCCCCCACAAGTCCAAAGACATGCGCTATAGGTGAATTGCGTCAGCTAAATTGTCCAAAGTGTATGTGTGTGAATGAGTGTGTATGGATGTTTCCCAGTGATGGGTTGTGGCTGGAAGGGCATCCGCTATGTAAAATATATGCTGGATAAGTTGGCGGTTCATTCCGCTGAGGCAACCCTAGATTAATAAAAGGACTAAGCCGAAAAAAGAATGAATAAATGAACGCTATAGAATATCAATTTGATAATATGAAGGAGAAAAAGCTAATTATTTAAAAGTTATTAAATACATATGTTTAAAAATGACTGCATGTCTACAAATGAAAATTAATATTTTTCTAAAAAGGAGGAATATTATTATAAGATATTTGGATATGTATATTCATTCATTCATTTTCTTTTCGGCTTAGTCCCTTTATTAATCTGGGGTTGCTACAGCAGAATGAACCACCAACTTATCCAGCATGTGTTTTACGCAGCGGATGCCCTTCCAGCTGCAACCCATCTCTGGGAAACATCCACACACACTCATTCACACACATACACTACGGACAATTTAGCTAACCCAATTCACCTATACCGCATGTCTTTGGACTTGTGGGGGAAACTGGAGCACCCTGAGGAAACCCACGCAAACACGGGGAGAACATGCAAACTCCACACAGAAATGCCAACTGACCCAGCCGAGGCTTGAACCAGCGACCTTCTTGCTGTGAGGCGATCGTGCTACTCACTGGATATGTATATTTACAGGTTTATTAACCTATCAATGTAACCTTCTTGTGTAGTTTGATGTACAAATATTTCCTCAGAAAAGAAGTTATGATGGCAAATTCTTCTTCTTCTTCTTCTTCTTCTTCATCTTCTTCTTTCTCCTTTCGTCATCTGTAAGGGGTTTAAATGTTGGGGAAGGGGTTGTTCTGTAAAAAAAGTAAATAAAATAAAATTTATTCCCATGTTGGTACAAAATAGTGTGATGAGTCAGGACTGATTTATGATTTTATTCAATTCAATTCAATTCAATTCAAGTTTATTTATATAGCGCTTTTTACAATGTGTCAAAGCAGCTTAACATAGTTCTAGTAAAGTCCAGATTTCAGAGTTGAAGTTCAGTTCAGTTCAGTTCAGTTCAGTTCAGTTCAGTGTGGTTTAAATTTCACTGCTGAAAGTTCAAACACTAAAGAGCAAATACACCGAAGCGCAGCTCCACAAGTCCCGATCCGAGCAAGCCAGTGGCGAGGAAAAACAAAAAACTTCACCAATTGGCGAAGTGAAGGGGGGAAAAAAAAACCTCGAGAGAAACCAGGCTCTGTTGGGCATGACCATTATTCATCTGGCCAAACTTCATGTGTGGAGCTGCAGCCTAGGTGCCGGAGGCTGGACTGTAATATACCTGACTGAAACACTTCAAAAACATTGCTCATCTGCAGAAAGGAGCATAAATGGCACCATTTGATCAGCATGACAGCAGTATTCCAGAGAGATGCTCTAAATCAAACGCAAAAATCAGTCCTACCAGCTTCAAATTCAAATTAATTGTGTGACACAAAACAAAACTGAACCTAGGCTTGTCATTTGGGCAACCTTGTCAAACACTTACATTTTTTTTTTTAGTTTTTAAAACAGCCAATAACTGTCCAGATGTGGAACTGCACCTCTGGGACACCGACCATACACCAATCTGTCACACTGACAGAAGAGCACATAAGTGGGTTCAACAAGGCAAGTCCCAGATCCTCCCCCTGCGGGCCGAACAGACAGCTCTGATGCACTGAATCCATTAGTGCAGCTTTATGGGCAGAAGCGCAGCAGCCACTGGCCTCAAAGTGTAAACTAATATTATTACTGCAGTTCTTCACACATTAAAAGGTCTTTTTTCTTCTTTATAAATAGTTATTAAATTAAATAGTAAAGTTTAATTTGAAATGTTAGTCATTTTTAATGTTAGTGTTTGAAATTAAAATGATTTCATTAAAAATGTTCTGAAACGCGATTAGTTGACATTAAAAAGGGAGTTGTAAACCAACTGCTTTTAAATGGACTAGTTGATTGTACTTTTAAAAAAGGGAATAAATCCATTGCCTTAAAATTGTTAAGTAAATGAACCGTGCATAATTACAAAAATTAAAAAAATTCAAGTCATCAGTTTTTTACATTTTAAAACTAGCATTTATTTACAGTTTTCATTTCAGTTAAAACTTTTTTTGCAGGTCCCAAAGTAAAATTGGGTCTATATACACACACATTTGAACTTCTCATGAAATCTTTCCATCCTAAATGAGCACCCACGTGCACAAGGTTAATTATTTGCATAATACACACCCAAACCAGCTCCATATAAGGACATTCTGCAAAGTGGCACTCATCCAGAGAAAGACAATTATGGCACCAAAACAAAGAAAAATTTTGAAAAAAAATTACTACTTAAAAAATTGCAATCTAAGCAACCTAAAGAGACTGAACAGCCATTCGCCACTATCAGCAAACTGTCTGTGTGCCCTCTAAAGACACATTCTCTCTGTAGAGCATGCACCGCTAAGTCTTCAAGCAGTACCAAGTGTGCTTCCAAATACAAGGTGAGACAATAATCACAGTTTATATAAGGATAGATCAAATGATTGTTGTTTGGACCTCTTATTATATTGTATATATAGTTACATTTCACCCACCCTGTCAATAACATATCTAATTATATGCAGGTTTTTTTAATAGATGCTTATAATGCCCCAGGCATGCATTATTGTGTATGTGTGGTATAAGTTCTTGCATTTTTTTTGTACATTTTGAATTTTAGTATGAAAGCTTTTGATGAATTAGGACTTAAAGACTTCAAGGATAACAAATACGAACAGATGATGTCAACTATCAAGGTCTTCGAGGACAACACATACACTTAATACACTTCATTAAACGTACACAGGGCCTCACAGTGGCGCAGTGGGTAGCACGTCCGCCTCACAGCAAGAAGGTCGCTGGTTCGAGCCTCGGCTGGGTCAGTTGGCGTTTCTGTGTGGAGTTTGCATGTTCTCCCTGTGTTGGCGTGGGTTTCCTCCGGGTGCTCCGGTTTTCCCCACAAGTCCAAAAACATGCGGTATAGGTGAATTGGGTACGCTAAATTGTCCATAGTGTATGAGTGAGAATGGGTGTGTATGGATGTTTCCCAGAGTTGGGTTGCAGCTTGAAGGGCATCCGCTGCGTAAAACATATGCTGGATAAGTTGGTGGTTCATCCCGCTGTGGCGACCCCAGATTAATAAAGGGACTAAGCCGAAATGAAAATGAATGAATGAATAAACGTACACAGACATCACCTATATGCAATCAAATTGCAGGTTAACTATGTCTGTATATAATAACTTATATTTGATTGTAACTTTAACTTAATTTGATTGTAATGCAATAATGTGCACCTTTTGTAAAGCTGCTTTGAAACAATAATTATTGTAAAAAGCGTTATGCAAATAAACCTGAATTGAATTGAATATAAAAATTTGTAAAACAAAATGACTAAAATTTGTGCGTACGCATGTATAGTGAATGAGGCCAATGCTAATACATTTTCGTATTACGTATCTTTTAGAGAACGCTGTCCAAATGGAAACATTTAAAAAGGGTGTTTTCATGTTGCAGTGTGGACTGTGAAATGGAGGTGTTTGAAAATGATGACGCATTTTAGTCATGTGATGCAGTCATGTGACCAATTAAGCTAACACGGTGGACGACATTGTAAACCGATGTTTTGGATATATTGTCCATTTTTACTGATTTCATTCATTCCTTCATTTTCATTTCGGCTTAGTCCCTTTATTAATCTGGGGTCGCCACAGCGGAATGAACCGCCAACTTATCCAGCATATGTTTTACGCAGCAGATGCCCTTCCAGCCGTACCATCCATACACACTCATTCACACACATACACTATGGACAATTTAGCTTACCCAATTCACCTATACCACATGTCTTTCGACTTGTGGGGGAAACCGGAGTACCCGGAGGAAACCCATGCAAACACGGGGAGAACATCCAAACTCCACACAGAAATTCCAACTGACACAGCCGAGTCTCAAACCAGCGACCTTCTTGCTGTGAGGTGATTGTGCTACCCACTGCACCACCGCGTCACCTTTTTACAGATTTTTAAAGATTAATTACAGTTCGTACATGCTCCATATTGCCTGAGTTGAGTTACAAACCGTATTTGGTCACATTTTGCTGCAACATTTCAATGAGACTGAAAGTAAATAAACACCAGGCGGATTTGACGCAGGTAAATCGTCTTACATCTTTGCGCATGCGCAGTACATGATTGAAAGTGTTTTTAGTTGTTTTAGTGTGGATGACCATTTATTTGGAAAGAATTGAAAATGATAGTGTGGACATGAAGCATAAAAATGCAAAAACGCCATTTTCAAATTGATCCAGATTAGTGCAGACGTAGCCTGAGACACATTGTCGTTACGCAAATATTAAAAACTTTTAAACAAATGAAAACTTTTCCATTTTTGTACATTGATGTCTTACTTTCAGCTACACTTTTCAGCCCATGCCCATTCCCCTTGTCAATCAACATGCCTTTCACAGCCACACACACAAACAAACGCACACTTCTTCTGACCACCTCGCACTGTGTGGTCTGGAGCGGAGACACGACCAGCCCAGTCACCTGAAGCAACACTGCTTGCGCTGAATTATTAATCGCTAATATCATTATGTAGTCACTACTTGTCATAACAATCTAGGCAGGCAGAGAGAAACTCAATCTGCTGTGGCCCATACAGACAATGCCTATTAATTATTGATACAGACTAATTGGCTACAGGATTTGTGGGGCACAGTTACTTTTGTTCCTCTCACTGCTTGCGCTGCTCCTTCAAGAAACAATATTATCAGAGGCCAACCTCCCCATCGCCCTCATGTCTGCAAATTAGCCATCGTGTCGTTCCCCTCTCCCCCTCCCAGCCGTCTTTCTTCTTCTGCGCTTTCACAGGATTTATCATTCACTCTTCAAACTTCAGCCACTCAGCACTGACATAGGATGCAGACCAAATGTTCCTTCTGTTTCTCAGGGAGGGTTTACGTTCTTTTTACCATCTTCAACTAAAACAATTTGGCCTGTTTATTTATTCAATTGTGTGTTTGGGAGCCGGAGAATCAAACTTTTGTAAATGGGTATAAAAGAACATGTTTTTCAAAATGCTACCATTTTCATCTCTGTGTAAACTTCAAAAATACTTAATTTCCAATGCCATGGAAAGGGGACACAGTGTCTCAGTGGTTAGCACTGTCACCTCAAAGCAAGAAGGTCACTGGTTTGAGTCCCGGCTGGGCCAGTTGGCATTTCTGTGTGAAGTTTGCATGTTCTCCCCGTGTTGGCGTGGGTTTCCTCTGGGTGCTCTGGTTTCCCTCACAGTCCAAAGACATGCGGTATAGGTGAATTGGAGGAACTAAATTGGCTGTAGTGTATGTGTGTGCATGTGAGAGTGGGTGTATGGGTGTTTCCCAGTAGTGGGTTGCAGCTGGAATAGCATGCGCTGTGTAAAACACATGTTGGATAAGTTGGCGGTTCATTCCGCTGTTAAACCCCTGATAAATAAAGGGACTAAGCCAAAGGAAAATGAATTAATTAATTAATAAATACCATGGAAGTCAATGGCTACTGGTTTCCAACATTCTTCAAAATATCTTCTTTTGTGTTCAATAGAAGAAAGAAAGTCTATTTGCCCTCACTTCTGTTTTTAAACATCTTTAGAAACCATAGTTGTCACAGTTGAATAAACGCCCAGCGGTCAATGGAAATGACATCAAATATAATAAACAATATATAAACATTCCCGTATTTTGTTTTTGCTTTCTGACAATGTAAGATAACACAAAACATAGCAATCATTAATCTAATCATTACACATTAGTTGTGGACATTAACAGGAACAAGTGATTGCACCAAAATTGTCAATAAATGACACATTTAGAGCTTTTCAAAACATGCCATTTTAACAATGTTTAGTGGGTCGACAAAGGTACCTTCATTTTCTGTCGAATAAAAGTATGACATCATTTAAAGCTATATAATGTATATTTTAATGTGTAAACTTCTAATTACAACAAAACATGCTTTTGCGAAATAAAGAAAACAAGATTTACTTTCTGCAATCTCAGTCTCTATGAACTTTGTGAATAGGTTTTAATGAATATACATGAACTTATGTATATTCCCTGGCTGTCTGCTTTGCGAGCACCATGCAAGTATCTTTTTACAATTTGTCAAGTCCACCAATGTTCATTTCAAATTTCAAGTTTCATTGTTTGTTAGACAAAATTATGGATAGCAATGGGGGGTTTTCAAACATCTGAGAGAATGAACAGAAGATAAAAGGAAGAGAGTATTACCATGTCGGAGCCTCAGAGCCAAACCGACCTTAGCCTATTACATAACAGCCACAGACCAATGGGAACAAACTCTTCCAGAAAGTTCACTTTGGCAAACTGTTTCAAACTCCTAAAACAGAAAACAAATTTCATTTTGGCATGGCTTAGTGCAATTTTGCGCTTTTTTTTCAATTGAAGATTATTGGGGTCTTACTGTTACTCAATATGGCATATTTGTGACAATAATTGTATAACTGTAAGCAAAATTTTCTTACTCATTATGATTATCAAATTCGCAAAATGGCAATACAACAGACAGTTATATATTAATGTTAAATTATTAGTAGCCCATTAAACATGTAGTAAATATGTAGTGAGGAACACTTTAATTTTTATAAATCAAACTTAAGACAGAAGCAAGTTTTTCATATAACTTAAAACTTTACCAATTCCCCCCCAAAAAAATCAGCAGTTCAAAGACAGGAGGTATTGACCTTCTGGCTTCCTCAGCAGAAAAAAATAAAATATTCTACACAATACTCACTTTCCTCCACATGTTGTTCAACGAAGCACCAGACATGACCAGCCTGGGCAATCAGACCCTCAAACCCTTTGGGAAAGATCCTGCGACAGTCTAAAAAAAGAGAGATTTAATATGATAGAAAGCCTACACTAGAAATCTACAGTATTTAGTCCATAAAGCACTCCCTCCTGAAATATTAGTATAAATACAGACAAAAAAAATCATCTTTATGGCTAAAATATCTCAATATTGACATATTCTGATCCTATAAATAATAAAACATATCATTTAAGGGTTAGTTCACCCCAAAATGAAAACTTCATCTTCGTCATTATTTACTCACCTTCTTGTTGTTCCAAACTCATAAAACTTAAATTATTAATTTTTCTGTCCCCCCTCATTGAAAGTTTGTTTACTCATAACACATCTGAATGTTCATACTATAGTGGGTATGGAAAGTATTCAGACCCCCTTACATTTTTCACTCTTTGTTATATTAAAGCCATTTGCTAAAATCATTCAAGTTAAAAAAAACATCTCATTAATGCACCCCATATTGACAATAAAACACAGAATTGTTGACTTTTTTGCAGAATTATTAAAAAAGAAAAACTGAAATGTCACATGGTTTTAAGTATTCAGACTCTTTGCTGTGACACTCATATATTTAACTCAGGTCCTGTCAATTTCTTCTGATCATCCTTGAGATGGTTCTGCAACTTAATTTGAGTCCAGCTGATTTGATTATATTGATTGGACTTAATTAGGAAAGCCACACACCTATCTATATAAGACAGCTGCAGGGACAGGATGACTGGTTGCGATTGAGAGAAAGATGAATGCAGCCAACTACAGAGATATCCTGGATGAAAACCTTCTCCAGAGTGTTCAGGACCTCAGACTGGGCTGAAAGTTTACCTTCCAACACGACGAATAAAATAAATTATTCCAACAAATATAGGAGTGGCTTCACAACAACTCTGTGACTGTTCTTGAATGGCCTAGCCAGAGCCCTGACTTAAACCCAATTTAGCATCTCTGGAGAGACCTAAAAATGGCTGTCCACTAACGTTTGCCATCCAACCTGACAGAACTGGAGAGGATCTGCAAGGAGGAATGGCAGAGGATTCCCAAATCCAGGTGTGAAAATCTTGTTGCATTTTCCCAAAAAGATTAATGGCTATATTAGATCAAATGAGTGTTTCTACTAAATACTGAGCAAAGGGTCTGAATACTTAGGACTATGTTCAGTTTTTCTTTTTTAATAAAGCTGCAAAAATGTCAACAATTCTGTGTTTTTCTGTCAATATGTAGTGCTGTGTGTACATTAATGAGGGGAAAAAATAACTTGATTTTAGCAAATGGCTGCAAAATAACAAAGATTGAAAAATTTAAGGAGGTTTGAATAGTTTCCGTACCCACTGGATATAGAGGGGTTTGACAATGAAACTGAAATGCCTGGTTTTAGATCACAATAACTGACCACAATAATTTAGACCACAATAGGTAAGGTGGCCAAGTGGCCAGGTAACTACGTGATGAAAACATTTCCTGACTCACTCCTCCAAAACACCCCAAAATGGCTCAATAATATTTAGCTCACTTGATTGTGCAGGCCATAGCAGATGTTCAACTTCACTTTCATATTCATCAAACCACGTTTTTTTTGTCTACATAAATATTACATACATACAAGTGAAATTATTTTCCCCATATATAGATATCAGATTTGGTGAATTCTTGTAATTTTGTGTCTTTTAAAGGAATGCTCCACAATTAGACAATAGTTATATTTTCTAGATGCTAATGATCTAATCCCACTCAATGATTTATGTTATGCTAAGCTAAAAGCACTCCCGCCAGACCCGGGGATCAGCTGAATGCATTCAAAAATGGTAAAACTCAACTGTTTAATAGTAAGGGACTTGTAAAATGAGCAAAAAAGATTTTTTTAAAAGAGTAAAAGATTATTTGTATTGTGAATGGTTTGTTCTTTTATACTTTTCCATACATTTAAATTTTTTAGCTTTGTTTTTTTTTTTTCAAAAAGTTTTAGACTTTCAATGCACTGACAGAAATCTCTCAGATTTTATAAAAATGTATTTGAAACAGCATGATGGTGAGTAAATGATGAGCGGCTTTTCACTTTTGTTAATAATAACATTTCCACATACACAAAAAATACCCTATTTGGGTGCATTTCATTTTTTCCCTGATACTAAAATCCTATAGACAACTGTTTACTCACTGCCATGAATGCTGATGTCAGATCAGGTCTGAGTTAATCTGTGTGCTTGACACACAGTTTGTGGTCGCAAGCAGATCAGAGCCCACCTGCTGAGTGTCTGCTTTCAAAAAAAGCCGTCAATAGATGAAGAAAAACAGGCCTCAGATGTTGAGAAGCAGGAGCTGATGTGGAAAAAAAAAGGCCAAGGCGACAGTCTCTCCGTAACTCCAGGTTAAACACTCTCCAGGTACTGGATAACATAATACAGTGAATATGGCATATATGGCAGTTACAATATTTAAACACTGTCTGTGAAATGGGACAGAGTGCATTTTTAATGAACCAAGACTTTCTGAAAAATTAAAGCTTTATACAATAGTATCATCACCCAAGACGTCAGATCTCATCTTGTCATTGTCTTGCCTGTACAAGTTCTTAAGCTTGACCGATTGTGTGACAAACTTAGGAATTATGTACAGTAGACTTAGTCAATTAAGAAACTGTTCCTAATTTTATGCATTAAAATACTATGGGTTTAAAAAAGTATTTTTATTAGTACTATTATTATTATTATTATTATTATTATTATTATTATTATTATTAGGACTATTATTAGATTTTGTTCTCTTCAAAAACAACACTTAAATGACAATAACCACTAACACAATAATAAAAAAATATTGTGAAAAAAAAAAAAAATATATATATATATATATATATATATATATAAGACACTTCCTCCAGCTCCTCCGGGGGGATCTCGAGGCATTCCCAGGCCCAGGCGAGGCATTCCCATGACCGAAAGGACAAGCTCTCGGATACAAGCGTCCGAAATGAGTTTCCTTCGCACCCTTATAGATAGGGTGAGGAGCTCTGTCAACCGGGAGGAGCTCGGAGTAGAGCCGCTGCTCCTCCACATCGAGAGAAGTCAGCTGAGGTGGCTCGGGCATCTGTTTCGGATGCCTACCTAGGGAGGTGTTCCAGGCTTGAGGCCTCAGGGAAGATTCAGGACACGCTGGAGGGACTATGTCTCTTAAAACATCCCATGTGAGAACAAAAACCTTTTTGCAATATGTGGCGTTGAACCCCAAAGTTAGTCATGAGGGTACATTATTATTATCTTTTTTAGATTAGATTTTTACATCATTTGAAAACTAAATAAATACACTTTTCACTAATGTATGATGCTTTTGTTATAGGATAAGAGAATATTTGACTGAGATACAACTATTTTAAAATTGGGAGGATTCAAATAAATTAAAATACTAAGAAAATCGTCTTTAAAGTTCTTAGCAATGCACATTACTAATCAAAAATTACATGTTTATATATACACAGAAGGAAAATTATAAAATATTTTCTTAATATCTGAACTATTTTTGTCATTAAAAGAATTTAGCATTTTGAAACACTGTAAAACATGAAGAAATCCAGACAATTTCTTCATGTTCTCCCAACACAAATCAATTAGGTGTTACTTGTATTTACAAACTTAAGTGGATTTAGTTCTCAAAAAAGAAATCAAGAATTGTGTTGATTCAGCTCATTTTAAATGAGTAGTTTGAACAAGCAGCAAAAATATTTTTTACAGCGTACTGTGTATTTTTGGCTATAAAATATACCCATGCAACATTTTTATGAACATTATGGTTTTGTGGTCCAGGGTCACATGCAAGTTTCTGTGAAATTGACGCATCCAAAGTGTAATTTCAATCACAAGGGTGATGAAAATGCGATTGCAAACATTAAATATACATAAAGAATATTACATAATAATAAACATTATGCTTCAAATTCTAATAAAAAAAAAAACAATATCTCCAGAAGACATTTTGTGACACTAAATGTTTGCATCTAAGCAAGCCAATCAGGTCAGACTATGGATATGCAACAAGACTCCTCCATCCACGGGACGTCCCATTCCCACCCCATTCCACTTCTCTTCCCAAGCAGAATGAGCAAACATACGGCGCCCCCCTCCAAATGATGTGCAAATTCCACCCTCTGGTCCCCCAATGGAATAGCCATGTCACAATAAAAAGCCTTTCCTCCTGCTAATCTGCTTTTTAGAGCTCTGTCACAAATGCTAATCTCCATAATCGAGTCGACAGGTGTGGAAAGGGTGAAAGAGCACAGGCTAAGGTAGAGAAGAGAAAGGTGAAAACAGAGTCGGGGGATGAGCGAAGGAGGGGTGAGAGAGGAAATGGATGTGGTGGAGGAAAAGTGAGCGCTCTATTTTCACTCCTTTTTTTTTTCCTCTCGCTCCTGAAGGATCATGGGTTGTGGGCACGAGGGCTTGATTAGAGCTGACAGTCACACCTGCCACCTCCTTCCTTGAGTCTGCAATTACCACTCAGGTCCCGGTCCCTGGGAACTGGTCACATTAAAAAGCCTGGACCAGACTTTTTTTTTTTTTGCATACGGTGTGTCACTCAAAGAGCAACGTGGCTCACATTAGAGCTGAGGGCACGGACCCAAACCCGAGCCAGCATTAGCAGATGCATGCAGAGTGGGTTCACGAACAGCACTCTCATTCCTTCAGACTTTCTTCTTGCTAATTGAGGTCCTGTTAGATTTTCTGCATGGGCTAATCATGGAGTATAAAAAAGATCATACATTTCCCAGTAAAAAAAATTGAAAAAAAAGTTTTCATCTTAAAACTCTCTCCATCCACAAGAACACTATCTGGCATTTGGAAAATAAATTGTCATACACACTACACTGTAAAAAAAAATACTGGGTTCCAAACACTCGATTTGTGTTTAGACAACATGAAGGAATTAAGTTACCTTAATAGTTTTTACCAATTTAAGTGGATTGAACATAAAACAAATAAGTTGTCCCAAGAAAGAAACTCAAGAATTGTGTTGTTGCAACTCATTTTAAATAAGTAGTTTGAACAAACACAAAACCTCATTTTTTGAATGTAAAATATCAGCAAATACTAAAGAAAATTTTTTATTGAGCATTCAAAAATTGGAGTAAAATCTACATAGCGAGTAGAAAGAACACTATCTATAGTGTTCTTATGTTATTATACATTAATTATCAAAATAAAGAGACTAAAACTGCCAATAGACATCACAATTATCAAGCACCTCCTTTTGCTGTATATATGGTTAAAACTACAGTGTTAACTACTTGACAAATTGAAGTGTCTCTAAAAAGCTTTCACAAAACTGGCTTAGTGTTACGGTAAAATGTCTTTACAATATTTGCCACATGGTATTGATTTAAAGGCCATTTTTGTTAATTCAGGCAATTTTACTTTATTAGTTATATTATTTTTATTATTATGGTAATATATATAAAATATAAATGTGTATTATTTTTATTATAGTATATATTATTACCTTATTAGTTAAGGTAATTTATTAATTTAAACTATGACTTAAAAAAACTATGAACTAAACACTTGCTAAAAGCAACAACGTTTTAAAATTGTAGCTTTGTCATTTTTTTTCCTTTAGAATGGAATTTAGAAAGGAAAAAAAATCATTATTGGTGACAAGTTACTCAATAATTTTATAAAGGAAATTGCTGTCAATTAATAGAGTACATATACAAATGTTCCTATGTTTAGAGAAATGCTAACGCAAACAGTATATGTCAGGCCATGATGTTAGTTTAGAGCAGAGGTCCTCAACCCTGTTCCTAGAGATCTACCTTCCTGCAGAGTTTAGCTCCAACTCTGATCAAACACAACTGAACCAATTATGGTTGCAACTGAAATCCAGGATTTCCAGGAACAGGGTCGATGATCCCTGGTCTAGTGCAGAGGTGTCTTATCCTGCTCCTGGAGTGCAACTGTCCTGTTGAGTTTAGTTCTAACTTGCCTCAACATACCTGTCTGGAAATTTCAAGTATAGCTGCAATCACACAGCACTTTTCAGCCCATTAACTTCCATTCACATGCATGCGAATCCAAAGATCAACCTTGGTAAACTCTGACCTGCAATTTCATGTCACCTGTTTGTGTGAGACCAGTAGAAGATCAAAACATAACCTCTCTGTACAGAAATGTAAGTTATAGAGCAATTGCTCTTTTTATGTCACATCATCTTCTTTTATCCCACCCCTTGTTGCCGTCCAACAGAATTTTGCATGCTCAAACTCTAGTGTGACCGCAGCTTAAAGATTGGCTACAGCATTCATAAAATCAACACAGATGTGTATCATGGGTTATAATTTAGGCTGTCCACATGGCAACAACCATTTTTTTTAATGTGTTGCAGATTCTATAAGTTTATCATCCATACAAGTATCATTTTAAGAAATGTCTGCTAACTGGGTTAACTGGGTTAAAATGGTGTAATACGTATGCCAAACCTATATGTGACGCTCTAAACAAACACAGACAGAGCCACAAGATACACAAAAATCAAGGAGAAACATGGTGAGCATGCACACCATGAAGTCCTTTTCCAGCATGCTGAGTACAGACATAAAAACAAGGAGATGATGGCGAATACACATTTATCTAAAATATATATAATGCGTGTTAATGCATCTCCACTGGTTGTTAAAGCTTTATTGTACTACTTGAAATATATACTATTGTAATTCCTTGTAGCTGATGATTATTGTTGGTTTATTAAGTCAGCTTCAATTATTACAAAATACAGGAACCAGATTGTTGACTGGAACCAAGAAACAGGTTAGTGTTTCCCCAGTGCTAGCTTCACTGCAATGGCTTCAGTTTAAGGTTTTACTGTTAAAACCCGGCATGGTCTAGCACTTGAATAGATTTCAGACATGATTCAGTTTTTTAGGCAAAAGTCCCAAAATCCTGCCTAATGTCAAAAGTTGACCGGCCCCTTTCAGTTCATGGAATGGAATGACCTGCCATTAAATATTAGATATTGTACATCAATAGGTCATTTTAAAACACTTTTAAGAAAGCAAATACTTGCCCGGGCTTTTGGTGTGACTTAGTGTGAGCTGGTATATTCCTTGATGTGGGTTTGTAGTCTTTGTCATCTTCTTTATAAATGTTGTTGTTTTAGCTCTCTTTGCTTAATTTTGTAAGTTATTTATTGGAAAGCATTTTGGCCAATGTGTGTTGTTTTTAATTGTGCTATACAAATAACAAACCTAAGGTCTGCAGCACAAACACAGGTCTGTAATCTGTGTTTGTTGTTATGTGTGAGGCTCTTTTTCTTATACTGGTTAGTTGTTACTGCGATGTAAAAAAAGTGACGTTTTGTCTATCTACACAGCTACACGAGGGGCAGCGTTTTGTGATTTTTTCCAAAAAGTTCGTTTTAGGGCACCAACAAACCAGTGTTGCATTGACAAAAGGCTGAAATAATATTACATTTTTACGGATTATGTAGATGGGGGCTTAGTGCCCCGAAATGATGCTTTTCGTTTATATTTATATACATGATACATCATAACAGCCATAACAATTTAGTTAAATTGAGCAGTGGAATTTTGCCCCATTATCTTAAATTTTGTGACCATTTTTTCTTATTTTGGAAGTACTTTTAGCTACAATCCCCCATTTATTTCCGACCATGGCCCAGCTTACTATTTGGAACTAAACCTCTATTTCATGCTAACAAAACTAGAAGATCAAGAAAAGACTTCCTCTTGAACATGAACAGACGCAACAAATTACATTTCAGTCATGTTTGATTCAATATATCACCAACAATAAGAACACAATTTGCATTATTAATACGCTCTGTGGTCGCTCCTCGCTGTTTAAAAGTTCAAGTGTAACAATGAATAAATGGAACCACACACTTGACAACATCGTAAAACCAGCAGAAGTAGAAAACTAGAACACGGGCATCATTAATTTAAACCTCCATTGCATTCTGGTGCAGTGACTTGCAAAGCAAAGTCTAATCAGCAGACGGTTCCTAGAGCACAACCGGCGTCCTTGATACTGTTTATACCCGATGCCCACTCGCACGCCCTTGACTCGAGCGGTGGTTCTCTCATCGGGACACTGTGCCAGCTCCAAGTGTTCTCTTATCTGCCATCTCCAAACATTATTTTCCCTCCCCGCTAGAGAGGAAACTCAAAGGAACCGGAGGCCTTTCCCAGCGGGACACATTAACAAGCCCATCTAGTTAAATTGAGCTCCTGCATTACCTAATGTGTTCGCCAACTCCAGGGGTAGGAGACAGCACATCCATAATTGATCACATGTGCATCTTTTTTTTTCTAAGGCAGCGCTGGCTGACAGAAAGGGTAGCTTTGTTGTGAGCAAGCCAAGTTAAAGAGATGTTTATTAGAGCTTTTTCTTCTCATATGCCTTTCATAAAGACAAGGTTTGCAGGGATCGATCGCCGGGTGCCGTATCACTCATCCCTGTGAATGGCAGTCTGCTTCATCTCTTGTGCTTGTAGGAGCACATTTGAATTTCACACAAGCCATCGGAGATTTGATGAAGTTTTTTCCCTCCACCGGCGCTACACAACCCACAACCTCAACTGATAAAGCCAAGGTCAGAGAAATGCCTTTGCATGTTTCGCTATGAAGGATGCTTGGCCTTTTTACACCTTGACTTGATTTCTAGCGACTCTGGGAAGAATCAGAACAATTACACAAAATAGCTGTTGCGTAAAACGCCAAAGAGTAAAAATCAGCCAAAGAGTGAATTATACAAAACATTTTAACACTAATAAGCACTGATATAAAACGTTTTTGTAATTAGACAGTAGTCTCCACCTAATAAGAGACCACCCACACACACACACATATATATAATATATATATATATATATTTTTTTTTTTTTTTTTCTTGGTCCTCTTGGAAACAGTGTTTACAAGGTTCCATGATGATACAGAAAAGTCTTTCGAGGATTTATCAATCACTAGACTCTGCAAAAGTTTGCCAGGTTCGTGCCATCAATCTTTGAAAGGGAATTTTGTTTGAAGAACTTCACAACAAGTTAACTAGATTTCCAGAACTGTATATTCCACTGTGTTTTCAGAGTTCTGTCTGTGAAATCATCTGTACTTTTGGACAAAAAAAAGGAGAAAGTCTAATAATAGATTCTATACACATTTTCGGATACTTCTCCTGTTCGATCATTTGTAGAGACCTGCTGCACTGTTTCTTCATGCAGGTCCATTATTGTACTATTTGATGTAAACCCACCTATGTTGGGAAATACAACATCGGCAAACTGTTTTAACATAATCTATAAAACATACCATAAAAAATGTTCATGGAACTGGTGCTTATTTGCTTAGACACAGTTTTTTCATTAAGCACTAGGGTTTAAATAGTATTTACTAGTGCTTATTCTTTAGGTACTAGCGCCTTTTTTTAAAACGCTACATGTATACAAGTATGGTGAGTTTGATTTTGCCAAATAGGATGCAATCCTGGAACATAATTTCTTGTTCAAAAATTTAATGCTTACCTCATTTCTACCCCTAAACCTAACCCTAACTGTAATTTTTCTCAAAATCAGAGGGGATTTGTAGTTGGGTAACAGTGATGTAGAAGCACATAACCCTAACAGTAAGCCTAATTGTAACATAAACTATAAACTTATCTCTTAAACTTATCTGATTGGCTGAGTGGAATGTTGTTCCAGGGTCAACATAGAGATTGATCCAGGAACATGTCCTGATTGGTGAAACCACATTATACAAATTATACATTATACAGTACATATACTATAAAAGTTGTGTTTTTATATACTTATATATTAAGAAAAATCATTTATAATTAGTGATTATTGTTCCAATTTTAGCACCTAATATTATTAGATACTAATTCCTATTAGGGCCTCACGGTGGTGCAGTGGATAGCACGATCGCCTCACAGCAAGAAGGTCGCTGGTTCGAGCCTCGGCTGGGTCAGTTGGCATTTCTGTGTGGAGTTTGCACAAGTCCAAAGACATGCAGTATAGGGGAATTGGGTAAGCTAAAATTGTCCGTGGTGTATGTGTGTGAATGAGTGTTTCTGGATGTTTCCCAGTGATGGGTTGCAGCTGGAAGGGCATCCGCTGCGTAAAACATATGCTGGATAAGTTGGCGGTTCATTCCGCTGTGGTGACCCCAGATTAATAAAGGGACTAAGCTGAAAAGAAAATGAATGAATGAATAATTCCTATTATTAGATACTGGACCAGGCCATATACTGAGCTTATGCTGCGGCCTTCATGGAGGAGCGGAAAGAACGAGAGTGATTCCTGAAAGACCACAGTGACAGACGAGTCTTCGCATTGATCCTGTGGGCCAACATGATCACCCGCCAGTGACCTACTCACACCTGCAGTTCTCCACGATGGACATCCAATGTCCGGCACCTAGACTGCAGCTCCGCACAGGAAGTTTGGCCAGAGGAGAAATGGTCGTGCCCAACTGAGCCTGGTTTCTCTCAAGGTTTTTTTTTCCCTTCGCTTTCGTCAATTGGTGAAGTTTGGTCCTTGCCACTGTTGCCCCTAGCTTGCTTGGTTTGGGACTTGTGCAGCTGCGCATTGATGGATTTGCTCTTCAGTGTTTGTACTTCCAGCAGCGAAATTTAAACCACACTGAAGTGAACTAAACTGAACTTAAACTCTGAAAACTGGACTGACACGGTTTCAATTCACTAGAACTTCTATGTTAAGCTGCTTTGACACAATCTACATTATAAAAGTGCTATATAAATAAACATGAATTGAACTTCTGATGAATAAAATCTATTTAATAAGTATGATAATAAGTTCTAGTTTCTAATACCATGAACCAGTATCTAAAAGTGCTGATAGTATGCATTAACTATAAAAACTGTACAGTTTGGTCTAGTCTAGTCTTTCTTTGTGTGTCAAAACTGCACTCTCAATTCAAGCAAGATATTAGTGTTTTGTAATAAAGTCACTTTTTATAATAAAGTCAGTCTTTTTATAATAAAGTCAGTTAGTCTAACAATTATGAAAACTTTCTAATATCTTGTCTGGGTATTTGGAGTCACAATTAATGATATTAACTGTAGTCTTATTACCTATTATTAAGATACTGCTCATTAGTTCAAGTATGATATTATTCTGCATCCCTAATCCTACCCAAAACCTAAATCCAAATTTTTGTGAATTGTGACAAATTACAAACCCAAATTCGAAAAAGTAATTTCTAAATTTACTTTTTAATTTGTATTTCATTGCAGACAATACAACAAATAATATTGAATGTATTCTTCATGATTTTTATTATTATTTTTTAAATAAAGACCAATTTTGGTTCACATTTAAAATAAAATGGGAAGAATAAAGCATTTACCACTTTGTAATGTTGCCATTCCTTTTCACAACACTTCAGAGACGTTTAGGGACTGAAGACACCAAGTGATGAAGTGTTTCAGGTGTAATATTGTCCCATTCTTCCTGCAAACAAGTCCTAAGATGGGCAACTGTATGGGGTCCTTATTGTTGCATTTTGCGATTCAAATAACTGATACAACCCCATACCATGACAGACCCTGGCTTTTGGACTTTTTGCTGGTAACAGTCTGAATGATCCTTTTCTTCTTTGGTCCAGAGCACACGGCATCCATTTCTCCCAAAAATACCTGAAATACTGATTCATCTGTTTTTTTCACTGTGTGATGGTCCATCCCAGATGCCTCTGAGCCCAGAGAAGTCGACGGCACTTCTGGACACTGTTAACATAGGGCTTCCCTTTGATACAGTACAGTTTTAACTGGCATTTGTGAATGTAACTATGTATTGTGGTATTTGACAAAGGTTTGCCTGAGCCCATGGGGTGATATTGCTTATAGATGAATGACAATTCTTTATGCAGTGCTGCCTGAGGGATCGGATATCACGGTTGTTCAGCTTAGGCTTGTGCCCCTGTCCTTTACGTGTCTTTTATGTGAATCTTTTAATTATGTTATGCACTGTTGACGTTGAAATATCCAAATTTCCTCCTATCTTTCTTTGAGAAACATTGTTTTTTTTTTTGTTTTTTATAATTATTTTTTTGGGGTTTTTCACCTTTATTGGACAGGACAGTAGAAAGTGTGGGGAGCAGAGAGAGGGGAAGGATCGGCATAGGACCTTGAGGCGGGAATCGAACTCGGGTGGCCGTGAGCACCGGAGTGCATGTGTCGATGCACTTTCCACTACGCCATTGGCACCGACGAGAAACATTGTTTTTAAACATTTCATTTTATATTTGTTGGTAAACCGGCGATCCTTGGCCCAGGACTTGAACTTTCCTGAATGCTGCTTTTGTACTAAATCATAATTACAATCACTTTTTGACATAACCTGTTTCAAATCACAACATTATTTAACCAATTTACCTGATTACTAGCCTGCTAAATTGCTCCTGTCCTTTTTTTGGAATGTGTTGCAGGTCTGAAAGACAGGAAAGGATGTATATTTACAAATAAAATTAAGTTGACCAGACAAAACATGAAATATTTTGTGTTCATACTGTCTGCATTGAAATACAAGTCAAACTTTCTTTTTTATTTTAGTTTTCCATACTGTCCCAACTTTTCTGATTTGGGATTGTAAAAAAAACTGCTGAACTTTGCAACATTTACATACCTTTCAATACTTATAATACGATACAATCTGGACTCTACAGGGTAGACATCATATTCCAGCTATCAACCAGATTAAATAATATACATTTGGCTGTTGCTTTAAAAAAAAAAAATCAGATTAGGTTTGAGTTAAGCCTGGCAATATAAACTCAATTTTTCATATTCTTACTGTACAAAATAACCATTCTGTATGTATCGTTACCATATTTTTAGCTCTGTTTGCTGAACACAGAAAGAAGGGCACGCTCTTATGTGCAGTACTATTATGTAAAATACAGGAAAATATTTGTTGCTCTCTGTGGTGTCTGTCCACATTGTGAAAAATTCATGCACTCTTCAGCACAAGCAAACACACACCTCATGAGGAACATTATAAATGACTTTCACATACTTTATGCCTGTCTTTGACTTATTGATCACATTTTATGATGAACAGAGGGAGTATTACAAAAAATATGAGAAAATATTTAGGGGCTGTTAACAATGTATGTGTTTTTTCATTCCGTTGCTCTTCTTTTCCATTGTTTTTTAAATGTAAACACGCTAGACTTGTTCTCACATCTCACACATGACACATTCAATATGTTTACATGGTCAACAATATTCCGATATAAACCCAATTAAGACAATACTCTGATTCATTTATTAGCATTTATGTTTGTCTGTGACTCAGTAAAGCTAGTGGTGCACACAGTTCTATGGAAGAATATGATACTTTGGCGCTATCTGTGCAAAATACTACTTTTTAAATGTATTTTTTATCAGATTAGCCATGTTCTAAAAAAACATTGACCATGTGGTTCCACCTGCTTTTAATGCAAAAAATAATGAAAGGCCAAATGTCCTAAATTTGTAAGCTGATGACATCATTTGCACTAATGACATCATTTGGAGCCAAAAACGGTGAGTGGATGATTCCATCTTGGTTTTCAGATTTTTTTTCCCTTTCTTTCTTTAAAACAGCATTCAAGTTAAAAGCAAGCTTAACTTAAAAAAATGCATGGTGTGTTATGTGTGATCTCTGTCAGTGGCCACTTACAAAAAGATTGCTAGTTGCAGACTTGACATTGACTTTCTTAGGATATCGAAACAGAAGGAAAATATCTGCCACTTGGCATTACAAACGTAACCAACTTAGGTTTAAGCACAGTCAAATTGAGAAATTTACAAATTCCAGAACTTTGTGTTTAATTTCATGGATTAATGCATGTGATCCTTTTATTTGCAGTTCCATATTTTATTCTGACACAGACCAGGATCAGCTAAAGTTCAATTTCATTACCGACTAGGGGGAAATTCCTTCAGGGGGATTTGATCCGGAAAAATCCATATTCATAACGTGGCGTGCTTACCTCTTAAACTTCAGATTCTAAAAATACTTAAAAGCCACGCTCATACAGAGTTACACGAAGGAAAATCAGAGCAGGGTAGAGTTCAATGCATCCGAGTCTTGGCCCGTCTGAGGAAAACAGGAGCACCAAGAACATTTGCGGCAGGCTCTATTGATTAGTTAGCACAGTCTTGTCTAAGCTTATTCCGGCTAAACGGGGAATTAAAGCTAACTGTCACATTTCTTGTGCAGAAAACTCATTTATAATTCAGTGCGTTCCCTGGTCGTCCCCTACACCACATGCAGCGGCCGGCCTCCCTCCTCACTCGTCCCGTCTCATTACGCGCTGCTTTGAAGGTGATCCCAGTGTGTCAGCCATGTAAATAAGCACCACCTCAAAGTAGAACACAACCTTCTCCTTCTCAACCCTGGAAAATGAGACGTCCAGCAGGAGTAAAGGCCCCTTTAGCTTACCTGAAGCTCATCATGACCTTACGATCAGCTGCACATCACTCAATCACTGGCCTTCTAGATCATATCCCCTTGAGTGGCGTTACATTCTGCAGAAAATTTAATTATGCATGCTAATGAATGTACATCCAAGGAAGGATCAATGATATGTGAAATGGCAGGAAATAAAATGGATGTTGCCTTATTTACTCACATTAGATGTTATTTATTCGCATTAGACATTATTTACACACATTAGACATTCACATCGTTTAATCTGGGGGTACAAAAACAATCAAACCAACAGTGTGATTATCTCAGGGATAAGGTATTTATGGTGGCACTTAAAATAACACTGGAGTGAGGAGTTTTACTGTTTCGAAACCATTCATCTGATCACTTTTATCTTAGCTTAGCATAAATCATTGAATTGGATTAGACCATTAGCATTTCACTCATAAATGACCAAAGAGTTTAGATAATTTTCCTATTTAAAACTTGACTCTTCTGTTCTTTCATCGTAAACTACAACAGACAGAAAATGAAAAGTTTATATTTCCTAGGCTGATATATCTATGAACTATACGCTCATTCCAGCATAATAATCAATTCACTTTGCTGCTGTACCATGACCATAGCAGGCCAGTGATTTTCCGCAGCTCAACTGGCTCACACTCCCTGTTCAAGAGTGGAAGTCACATGTTTTAAGCTTAGTTAAGTTAAAAGTGCTTCTATCATACCTAAAGATCGGCTTAATGGATTCAAAATGGTTTAACTCAACTAATCAACTCTAGGGGAAATGTAAAATGAGCTTATTTTCACAAAAAGTGTAGTGCTCCTTTAAGAGTGAAGCACTCAATGTAACCAATGTAACTTTTAACCATTTTGCCAAATTTTAATCTTAGGTGGGTAAAGTCTGACACTGGTGCATGGAAAGTACAGGAAATATGATCTTGTGTGCATTTTTGTTGTTGTTGGTGGTGTCAGGTTATAGGGCAATATTTCAAATAATACAAAGTTTTACAAGACACCGTTATGCCACAAAGCTTGTGCATGTGTCATATAGGAACTTATTGAGTATAATATTCTTCTGATCAGGACATCTAAAGTGACACTTGCACCCTCGTCTTGGCATAGCATGGAAAGCTTTTGTTTCAGCTGAGGTGTACTTATGACCTGATAATGTACTCACCATTTGGTCAAAGAAAGCCTTTATTGATGGGTCGATACTGTAAAGAGGGCACACAATTTTATGATCACTCTAACAGGAAAAAAGAGGAGGGAGGAGAAATAATATTTCATAGGGATGCACGTCTGAGAATTCTTCTTCTTACCTAAACCCATACGCCAGATCCATATTGATTTTCCTGCATCCTAGATGCAGTATTGCACTTTCCCTTTGCCACCATTAGAGCCACGTGGCGATGCAGTACAGCAGGCCTGCAGGTTCAACATGTTGAAAACATGCTTTAGCAAAAATCCATCAGGTCTTTGGCCTGGGGCTTCACCCACCCAAAAGAAAATGCAGAGCACAGTTTATGGCAACAGTTTCATTCACACAGCTCTCCTCACACACAACCCAATGTAAATACAATAAAGTCTATTGATGTTACAACTCCTGTTTGAAGGAAGAGGTGGTAAAAGATTGATCTTTTTCATTGAGATCTATTCTATTGTAGTGTATGCAGGAAGGCAGAAGTTATTTGTGAAATTATTTAGGAGTATTGTTTTTCATGTCCATCACAACACATTCATATATTAGCCATATAATAAAAAGTACTTCTGCATTTTCTACTTTAGACCTAGCATGTGGAGGACAGTCCTTGACATTTTAGATCCAGAACATCGTTACATCTTAACATACAAGTGGCATGTCCAATGCTAAAATGTAGCCCACAATGTAGTGGGCTACATCCAGCAGGAGGCACTATGGAGGAACAGTCTCCAATCCACATCTATAGTGTTCTGCATGGATCATTTCTGGAGCACTAGAAGATGCAATGTGTATCAGAGTGTTGACAGCAATTTTGTCTCCCGGTGGTTCCCAGATGACTGGCCGAGGGTGAGTCGAAGAGGAGGAAGGGAGAGCAGAATCCACAGGGACGCAAGTGGCTTTGGAGTGCTGCTTAATGGAGAAATCAATGCGCCTCAGAGCCTAAAAAGGTGGAGGGGGTGCAGGTTTCTAGATGGTTTGTCCAAGGTGGGGAGAAATGGGCAGAAGGGGTCTGTGGATAGAAAGGGGCAACCATACAGCTGAATGGCCTCATGAATTAATGATAAGCTAATCATCACCAAAATGAGGAGCTTTTCTGTGATGTGTGGTGGTGTGATGGGGGACCTGGGCAAGGGAGATGGGGGTGCTATGAGGAGAGACTACTCAATGAGTATGAACACTTTTCACTCCACTGCCCTCTTGTCTAGAGCTGGCTGTGGCACAGGAGCTGGAGGCTCTCCAGGTAAAGAGCAGCCCGGGAAGAAAGTATTTTCAGCCAGCGGAGAGGAACAACAGTCTTGTACGATGAGAAGCAAACTGAAATATTGATGAGGTTTAACGTTTTTGCAGCAAGGTAATTGTTTCTTTTTTCTCTGCTTGCTACTATGGATGCCATCACCTCGACTCATGGGGTCTCCGTTGCTTCAATCCATCAGGCCAAAGTGGCCCCTGACACATGTGACAGCAATGGTACCATGCAATATAAAAATACGCAACAGTCCCTGCTAATGGCCTAGACAGCGGCTATGCCAGGGCTTGAGGTTATATTCAGAAGCAAAGCTTTTGCATTTCTACAAAGAAAAATGGACTGAAAGACATGCTAAAATGCTCTTAAAAATATGTACTCTGTTCGCTAGTTTCCAGATTGAGAATTCACTATGATATCCTACACAAACACAACACTAGTGACTCTTCACACTTAATTAGTTATAATTGTACCATCATTTTGAGATACACCTATTTAAAAAATGGCATGAAAAACTAGAAGTTATATTTCTTTTCATTCCTTGGTAGGATGATTTTCACCCAGAATGAGCTACAAATTGTGCCAGAATCAGATGTCTGCTTCTGTGAAAATAGGTAGATCTGTGCAGATTTAGCAAGAAGATATTCAGGTATAATTCAAACCAAACATTAGATTAATGGAAAACATTGTCTCTCTGATGTGACTCTGGGAATCTAAAAAACTACTGATCTCTCAGGGCAGTAGTACTCCAGCCTTTATTAAACAGAGCTGATCCAGCTAACCAAGGTCTTCAGGATTATCTCACAATGTTTTGGAGCATGTAGAAGCTAAACCCTGCTGTAAGATGGCAACACAGGAGCAGGACGGGAAATACTTGCTCTAAAGCAGAGGTGCCTAATTCCCCAAGTTGAACTTGGTACACACCTGAACCAGTAGGTCAAGGTCTGCAGACTCTCTAGAAACATCTAAGCAGTTTTGTTGGACATTATCTGCAAGATTTTGTCCCTCCAGAAGAAGGCCTGTGCACCCCTGCTATACAGCAAGGGAATACAAACTTGCTTCAAGTGTGCCATCTTACAGCACGTTTAAATTCTAAAGTGCATACTCCTACAGGCAAATACAGCAGCCTTTAACTGTGATATAATTTTATAGCAGGGTATGTCATATTTTAGTAAAAGTGTGGATGAAAACAATATGTTATTTAGTTATAGCGGTCACATTAATGGTCAGGTTGGCTCATGTTGACAGGAATACCTGATAAACCTGACTAACATTCTTTTGTAACAAGGGATATCCACTTCCAACATGTTAGACACTGACATGGACAGACAACAGCAACAGAAATCCACATAAACCAGCTGACCGAAACTGGTCTGTAGACTTGAAGACTGTTGCATAGTTTGACAAATCTTGATTTCTGCCACACTATACAAATGGAACACTCTCAGAAATAAAGATACGAAAGCTGCCACTGGGGTGCTACCTTTTCAAAAGGTACACATTTGTACCTAAAGGGTCCCTATAGATAACTCAAAGGTACACATTAAAAGTACAAAAGTGTACCTCTTAAAAACTGTAGGTACAAATATATGCTTTTGAGGTACCAATATAGACCCTTTAAGAGCAAATGTGTATCTTTAAAAAAAGGTCCAACCCCGCTTTCGCACCTTTATTTCCGAGAGTGTAGGGGAATAATGTAGCATAATCAACATGAAATCATAGATCTGGTGATGGTTGGTAGAGCCTAAGTTAGAGCAAAATCTTTACCAGTCTTTTTGCTCATTGATGGTTCGTATTCCTGTATGACCACATTTTCTAAAGGCTTCTTCTGGAATAACATCTCATATGACAAAACATAAATTGCCTCAAGATGGTTCTATAAACAAGCCACTCCAGTGGCAAGTCCAGTGCACCCTACTGGCATCTTGTAGCAAAATCTCAATTCAACAAACACCTTTGGGCTGTGGTGTAATTGCAGCATCACAGTGTGAATCTGAAGTTGACAAATTTGATGCAAGTGCCTGATGCTATTATATCAATATGGGCAAAGCAGAAATATCGCCTTATCAAAATGTCTTGTTAAGTTCATTCTGTGAAAAATTCTGTCTGTTTTGGTGCCAAACCTTGGAACCTACTTTGTGTTGGAGTTTACACTGTGAGTAAACATATTAAGACTAAATTAATTAAAGATTCATAAATCTAAGACTCCACACTGTCTGCATCATGTCGCACGTTTTGTACTGGTTTGAGTAATAATAATAATACTGCAACAGAAATGTCACTTTGAGATAGTTCCATGGTAGGGTGCAGAGAACAGCTTGAAATTAATGTAAAGGCATGGATCTGGTGAACAGAACTGAAGCCAAAGTGAACATCTATCTTTTTTTTTCTCTGAGCCCCAGTGCACTCAGTCTGCAGGTGGTGAAGGAGCAAAGGGCAGGAGGAGTAGAGTGATGCTGGCGAAGAGAGGCTGATGGGTGGGGAAAGGAGGAGAACAAGGCCTGCTACACTCAGCTACAGGAAGGCTGCAATCAATAATTCACATCATCTGTCACCACGCGCTCCACTGGACCACTCAACAAACAGCACAGACAAATTAAAGTAAAAACACGCAAGAGTTGAGCAGCCCGACTCATCCACATCTATGCACCAAGGAAGACAATGTGCGCAGATGCTTTGAATAACGTAATCACAAAAGAACGTGTAGGCCGATTGTGTGAAAATGGAGGACATATATGCAAAAAGATTTATACTGTAGCTGGACAAATAGTTAGCAGTTATGAGTAGAAGACAAGTTCAATATTTCAATAATATTATAATAATACTCAATATTATATCAGATTTCAATATTAGGGCTGGGCGATATGACAAAAATCTCATATCACAATACAAGTCATCTTATATCCTGATAACTATAACTATATATACAGTATATATATATTCATTCATTTTCATTTCGGCTTAGTCCCTTTATTAATCTGGGGTCGCCACAGCGGAATGAACCGCCAACTTATCCAGCATATGTTTTA
>CAIGQW010055820.1:539105-551010 GCA_903798125.1 Danio choprae | reverse complement strand
TATATATATATATATATATATATATATATATATATATATATACATTGTTTTGTGGAAAGAATTCAAGTACTTACACACATGTACACAACCATAAACATATACTGAAGTTTGAGGCCCAGCAGGTCCTGCTTGAACATCTAAATTCAAACCCAAACAGGCCTTACATAAAATATCAAGGCAACAGAAAACATAAGAACGTGAATGACCATGAACGGCCATTACTTTAACGGATAGACCATGAAAACACCAAACAAAACAAAGTGCCCTTGGAAGCCTTCATCTGATTCCTGGCATTGGGAGCAACAGAAAGACAAAGAGCCCTGGGCTCCCAGAAGTCCACGCTCTATAAATGCTTCTATGTCCAGAACCTCAGTACCAGAATACACCATTAATGGAACTGGTCCTATGCTATACTAGTAAATTATAAATGGAGGGTTATGTTTTCCAAGTCACTGCCTGCTGTCCACACAAAAGTGCAGTGATAGATTCATAATGAAAAATGCTTGTGACATAAATGGGGCTAAGGCCAAGGAAAAGCGAGAAGATTTTTGAACTTTTGACAAGGCATCGCTTACCAGATGTTCTAATGAATGATTTCCAAAAATCCGTTTAAGAAGTAAGCCTTGCTTATGTCCTTTTCATAGACTTGACATTTCCTTTTGGTGTAAATAAATTTTCTGTTGAACAGGGAGTCAGGAACAGAGAGCAAATTAGTTCAAATCAAGGTGTGCAACCATTGTTACTATTGTAAATCATTGCTTATTGATTTACATACACTGTAACTGCAAAACTGTTACTATGTCATTTGTTTATTCTTACAAACTGAGGGATAAAACATTATGTCTGTCATATTCACATACTACAGACATAAGAAGCACCTTTAATTTTAAAACATGGATCTCAGAAAAAGATGTAAATTATTGATATCCATTATCATAACTATGTAGACGATTTTTCTTATTCCACTGGCCAAATCAATAATCTTTAATTACATCAATATTTCGACTGCAATGCTGACAGTTATTCCCACTCATGCTGTAGTCCACAAATTAAATGTTCATCACAATTACATTGAAAACTAATAATAAGGATGAATGCAAACAGTATTATCAGTGCCACACTCCAAGTTCAAGAGACATTTTCCATCAGAGAGCTGTAAGAGTGGACTTTCTACTGAAACTTCACTGCCTGTGGCACAAGCCTCTGCAAGCACTGTCCCTTTCCAAGAAATTGTGGAAAAGAGAGAGGAGCTGGAGACACAATTAGCCTCTTCAGAAGGGCTTTGAAAGTGTTTAGATTAATGTAATTAGCAGCGAGCTGAAGATCTCCGTCCTCCAGACGATCCCCTCAAGACATGGCCTTGAAGAACATTCTTTGCACAGCAGAAAAGAACCCTAGGAAAAAGACTGTCTTGTTAGAAAAAGCTCTACTGTGTAAATATTATTTCTGCTGTATACCATGGGAATAATCAAGTTTTAATTTAGCTGCTAATTTAATTAGCCACTAAGCCGCCCCTAAGCCTCCCAGAAGCTAATCAGAGAGCCAAGGAGGGAGGGCCTCATTTCAACATACAAAGAAAACAGTTAAAGTCAAATAGGTTTCTATTTTTTTACGGAACTCAGTCACAGAGAATGTAACAGGAAATTATTATAAAATGCTAATAAAATAACTGCAGTGAAACAATAGCTTGTCAAAAGGACACTTTATCAATTAAATAATCAGCCTGCAAGGCGACATTTTACAATCTATCACTGTATCAATGTGAAAGCCGGGTGACAAGCGATCATCTCCAAATGATTATCTATGATCTCAGCTTCCTGACCCACCAGTCAACTGGGCATTCTGACTGAAGGTGGATTGGAAAGGGTTACGTATGTCTGTTTGGAGAAGTGCAAATCAAAGGCTCGGGTGGCTGGTGTGTATGTGCGTGTACGGTTGGATGTGCTGAGCTTCAGCAGGCACACAGGGATGTGTCGAGTAGGAGGTGAAACGAGCACATGCCACTCAGTCTGCAGGCAAGGGGGCCGGGGGCTTCATTAGAGGGAGCCAGAGGCTGACCCTGCCTGCCGCAGGGCACAGATCAGGGGGGTGCAGGAATCTCTAGATATCGGGGGGTGGTGGGGGCTGGGGGTGCGAGAGAGACGAGTGAACCACCAAGGAGCCCTTCCCCTGGGCTCCCTTCCTGCCCGACCTCCCGGATCTCTGGACGGAGCAGAAAAATCAACAGCGTTCCCCTTTGAAGCTGTCTCCTCCTCTGTTTCTCTTTTTCCACGCTCCCTTTCTCCGTGGACCTCATAAATCATGCATGCAACACACACACACACACACATCATATTTTTGCTCTTTCTTTCTGTCTTTCTTTCATTCTTTCTGTTTTAGACAGACTGCCTTTCAAACAAGGCATGAAGCAAGCAACAAAGGACGGGAGTCTATTTGTGCAGTGACTCCATGCTATAGCCCTTCATCCGGCTTGTTTGACAAATTACTTAACACCACAGCACGACTTATTTGGCAGTAGTAGAAAATTCAGGGTGCACCCACAATCGTGAAATTTAAAAAGATGACGTTAATGAGTAAGCAAATGCTGCTCAAACGAGGAAGATCAAATCACCATACACAGGAAACAGTGCTATCCAGAAAAATCAATTAGAGAAAACCAAAAAAGATGATGCTTCAGATGAAAAAGATGATTATTTTAATGCAATAATTGGAGTGAAGATAAAGCAGCTAATTGTCATAATGAAACCGAGTTTTTCACATGAAAGGCAAGTAAATGAATTGAGAAGCGCATCTTGAAAGGGCGCTGGAAATCTTGGGAGACTCTCAAAGATGATCTTTTATTCCTTCTCTTCAGAGTGCAATTCTGATGTGGAACGTCAGCAAAAAAAAAAAAAAAAAACATGCCCAACTAGTGGTGTCAATTCAGAATAAAGCCCCTCTCTCCTGCCCTTCAGGAAAGAGGAGGTGGGAGGGGTAGAGAAACAGAAACAGAAAAAGTTAGTTGGCTCCAAAACATCTTTGAACGTGGAAAAAATGGTGTGTCCCTTGGCATGCAACTCAGATCAAAGCGAGGGAAAATGAAATAATCATAAAGAAATATAAGAAGACAAAGTTTTTAAGAAGGGGCAGAGAACTTGTGGTGGGAGACACAGGCCTCGCTGAGAAACTTAAAGAAGATGGTAGTACAGCCGAACTCGGAATGTCTTGCCACTACATGGGACAATTGTGTTCTCCTGGGCAATGCTCACAAAGGAACTTAGTTATTTTAGTCGAGTCAAACTATGTGACACTAGGTAGATATTTAAAAGCAAAAGATATAATTTTAAAGAACTTATATCCTGCTTAAATTACGTAAACTTCTGCATACTGAAACAATCCTGGGTTATAGTATAAATTGTTTATCCAAGAACCAGAAGTTGTTAAAGTAAATGTGAGACAGGTCTTTATCTCCCCCCACCCAAAAGTGTTATATTTTAGAATGCTTTGACAATTTTTAAATCAATTACATAAATATACACAAGCTTAGTACGTTTTGAATAAACCTGGAAATGGTGGCTAAAAAGATGACTAGAGGAAATCTGTTGAAACACAAAGAAAATCAAACTTGTGCAAATTATTCATTGCATTCAAGACTGTATTCCTTCCTAGAATGTCACATGCCCCACATGCAAAAGTTATGAATTCAGACTATGTCCCAAAAGGTTTGTGTCTCAAGTGCTTCTTAGGCTTTTGCCATCTGTTTTATTCCTTTCTTCAGGAGTCAGAGTTGCTTAGGCTTCGGCCTGGCCTTGTATGAAAAGAGACCCCACTGTACAAGAATGTGGCACTACAGAATGTCTGTCCAACCCCCAGCATGAGACATCAACCAAGAAAACCACCCTCTTCCCAATAACGAAGACTCTCGGCAAGTCAAGTTTGAACCGCTTTCCAAGAAGTGGCAAGACATCAGAATTAAAAGTGATGACCAATCAGTTACAGGCTAATTATAAACCCAGATATGGCTGTCAAGCTCTACCTCAGGGGAGCCAACTTAAGATCTTCTGACATGAGAGAGATGAACACCATCTGTCTCTGGCCTGTTTACTACAAGATGTGTATATGTGTGTGTGTGTGTGCATATGTCTGCGTGTTTAAGGTTGAAGTGAATGTCCTGTTTAGGCTTTCGGATTGAACTGATGGTAAGTCCAGTGGGTTCATCTTAGATTGGGGTGCGCCAGCTCAGGGCACCACCATTTGGCATGATGTTGCTCAGAGCAGAGACACTGTCCCTGGCCGAGGGAAAGGAAGCTTTTAAAAAAAACTCCTTTTGATTGATGTGCTCTTATTTCAGTCTTATGATCAGTGATTATTTAGGATAAATAATTTAGGGTACTAAAAACTTAATAAAGAAAATATGATGAACCTCATAATTTAAGTAGAAGGCGTCTTAAAAGACGGGAGGGGTTAGATAGATGGATGGAATGGATGCGTGGTCAGTGGGGGCAGAAAGAGGTGTGAGGGGACATGGACAGTGGGGAAGGTGGGAGGAAGAAGAAAAGGGAGGGGAAAAGAGATCGGGGAGGAGAAGAGGTGTGGCAAAGAGGACCAAGGGAACCAGGCCCCTAATTGGTACTTAAACACTTGCGCTGCTCCGAACTGTTGCTATCATAAGAAATTGATGAATTAACTGAGAGAGAGAGAGAGAGAGTGAGTGGGAGAGAGTGCGGGAGAGGCTTCTAAATCTTTTAAGAGGATAACTTACTTGGGCAAAACAGCTGTTTATGCATTATTTGTGCCGAGAGCCATTTACCGCCGTTTAGGAAGGAACCAGGGCCCAGGTCTGAGGAGACACCCATTGGGAGTAAGGACTGGAAGAACTTAGATAAGATCATTTACAGAAAGAGAAAAGATGAAAAATTCATCTACTAGTAATTTTTTAAAGGCCTAAAGACCTGGCCTGTCACTCTGTTTAGTGACAAACAGCCGAAGAGGGAAAGCAAGACCCATCATCATCTATTTAGGGAAAACAACATGCCCCTCGCCAAACCCAGTAACCCTGTTAACTTGACTTTGATCATCAGAGAAGAAAATATGATTGAAAAGTGCGTGCATCTTACTCAAAAGAGTAAGTGTTAACAAGTGTTATCATTAGGGCTGCACAATATAAGCATTGATATATATAGCCATGTGCACATCCACAGTAGTTACGTTAAAGAATACAATATCGGGTCTGGATTGTAGTTGACCAGAAGTTTCTGATAGTTCAGAACATGAGATTTGGGGCAGAGTTTAACCATAAAAGAGGGAAAGTTTATCGTTTCCATGTGTTTTTCGGGCCTCTGACTGTGTGAGTGTTTCAAGAGAGTTTACAGCATTCAGGTACAAGAAATGTACCATTTGTAACTTTAATAAAGAGCAATTCTACTGAATTATTTATACAATGAGAACTATTCAAGTGTAATTTATATTTGATTATTCACTTTCTGTGACTGAATACTGTTTGACTGCCCTAAAAACCATAAAGCCCTTGTTACTTGACTTTTTTTCTGTGCTCTATTGTATTTATTTGCTTATAGTTCTTTTATTATATTTTATGCATAATTCATTCCCCTACAGAATGATCCCAATTGATATAAATAAATAAATTCTTTTTAAATAGAGCTACTTAAGTCACCTGGTGAAATTGTATTCAAATCACAATATGAAAGAGCAGAAAAACAAAATAACGCAATGTCAGATTTTTCCAATATCGTGCAGCCCCAGATGACAAATATAATTATTCTTTTTAAAAAAGTCTTTGATGGAGAATTTGATTACATTTACACTCCAGGTTTTCAATTTTATTCAGTGTTGTGAAAATGTATTTGCTCATACCATTGGTATAGGGGAAAAAAACGAGCAGAGCAAACAGTGCTGTCACCTGAATCCCCCAGTGTTGTTCCTGCACATCCCGACTGTAGCTCTGTTGTGCCTCAGGGTGACAGACAGCTCCATTTCAGCTGCTGCTGACAATGATTAGGTCTGAAAGATGAAAGTTTGCCCTCTGTTTGTTATCTAACACATCGCTTTGTCAGTCAGATGCCTGCGGGTGACCAACCTGTGACAAGTCATAAGAGACTACCTCTGTTACAGCCATATTGCTGCATTCTGGATTACAGGAGAACGGTTGATGCAGCAGCATCTGTTAATACTGTACGTCAAAGACAACATCATTTCTTGAATGAAAAATGGACTTTGGAAATCGCATACATTGTGTATGCATACAATGTCTGATCGCACTGATTAACAGGGTCAGATCTGTTTAATTAGGGTTGTCGCAAAAGTTTGCTGTTCCCTCCATGAACAGGTGTGGACATCCCTTATTCAATAAATTTGCTGTTGCCTCATTCACATCCAGAATTACTGAGAAAACATATTTTTTACATGACATCATTTATGATATATGGATTGGTTTCAGGGCAGGACAATGACTTGTCAGTTATTGAGTTTCAGAGAAAACTTAATCCATCCCACTCACCATGCAATAATATCAAAAAAGGTTTTGCTGAGAGATGCATTTTTTCTCTTTATTTCAAGAAAATTATGCAAAAGAAAAAAAAGTACAGATGAAAATCAGGAAGAAAAAACAATAACATAGGCTTATGTATACCGCAAAACAGAATGGGGTGAAATGGGGTGTAAGAATAATTTCCCAGAATGCCATTACCTACCTGCTAATCTTATATGAAATATAATTCTGTAAATTTCACTTTTTTAAATTCCCATTCAATTTTCTTGTTGATTGTAGTCATTTCAATTAAACTTTTACCAGTGCAGTTAAATGGTAACCAAGTCTTAAATTCTGACCAGTTTATGTGGATTAAACATTCATTCATTCATTCATTTTCATTTCGGCTTAGTCCCTTTATTAATCTGGGGTCGCCACAGCGGAATGAACCGCCAACTTACCCAGCATATGTTTTACGCAGCGGATGCCCTTCCAGCTGCAACCCATCTCTGGGAAACATCTATACACACCCATTCACACTACGGACAATTTAGTCTACCCAATTCACCTGTACTGCATGTCTTTGGACTTGTGGGGGAAACCCACACCAACACAGAGCACCCGGAGGGAAACCCACGCCAACACAGGGAGAACATGCAAACTCCACACAGAAACGCCAACTGACCCAGCAGAGGCTCGAACCAGCGACCTTCTTGCTGTGAGGTGAACGTGCTACCCACTGCGCCACTGTGAGGCCCGTGGATTAAACATTTAAAGTATAATTTGTTAATTAGAAGTCTCATGCTCTGAAGTCAAGTCCACAGAACACTCACACTCAAATCTCTAAACCAGGTGCAAAACTAATACTCTGTGCAAAATCTCCCCCATTCACTTGAAAAGGGCACTATTTGTTAAAACTATAGTGCAGCAGTTCTCAATCCTGGTCCTCAAGACCGCCCGCTCTACATATTTTGGATGTTTCTCTTACCACTAAAGAGGTATGTATCATTCCTGTGGACATCACTGAATATTTTGCTTTTGATTTACAAATCAATTATCACAGTTAAATAACCCTTCACACATTTGTGATAATTATATGTGCTAAACAAAGAAGACATCCAAAATAAGCAGAGCAGGTGGTTGCAAGGACCAGCATTGAAAACCACTGCAATTGTGGGCATTACTGAGTGCACTCATTCAATCCCATAATGCAATAATAATAACAACCAGCTACAGCAGAATTTCTTGACTCCAGCCGTAGGAACCCAGAGCTCTGCGCATTTTGTATGTCTTGTTTTAACACACCTGATTCAGATTATTAGCTTGATAGAAGGGAGCTCCATGAGCTCAACCATATATGTCAAATAAAAAAGACATATAATGTGCAGAGTGGTGGGTGCCAGGACTTCAACTGATAACCACTGGGCTATTAACTTTATTTTTAGGCAAAAGTGGGCACTGTCATGTGATATACATTTACATATAGGCAAATTAATTGGAAGTCCTAAAACTATCAAAAACTAGCTTGCATCACCATTGCAAAATGAGGTGCATAGAATATGAGAATAGGTTTCATACAGCCAAATCATTCATCCATCCATTTTACAAATTCTGTGTGGACACAGCATGATATCACACAGGTATGGACTTCTTTTTAATTGATTGTTAAATTGCTGAATTAACATTTATACACGATAGTTGCCAAGACAGTCTTCAAGATCAATCTTTTCATTACTTTTGGAGCTGCCAGTTTGCAAAAGAGGCAGCCTTTCCAAAGCAATCAGTGTCTGAATTTGTTCACTCATTTTTATTCACTCTTCAAGTGGATTAAGCATGATTTAGAGCACAGCTCTAAGGTTTTTTTTGCACATTTTCAGGATCCCCACTGCTACACATTTTGTATGCCTCCCTTATTGGACAAACACACTCAATTCAGTTCTTGCCATCTGTACTAATGAGCTGATAAGATGAATGAGGAGATATACAGCTGAAGGAGATATACAAAACGTGCTCTGCAGGGAGGACTCCAGGACAGGTTTCTCTGATAAATCTCTGACACATACGTGGTAGCACACTACACGGAAGCATCCTCTGAATTTAATTCTAGCCATATTGCATTTATTCTATATAGTATATCTGTGCCACAGAGTCAGACACGTTCTGGAGGGTTAAATGTTGTTCATCAGAAGATCAAGTTGTGTCATTGACAGTGGACATGCTTCAAACACTATGTGTACCTTTGATAATGATCTTGAATGAATGATGTATGATGATGCACCGTGGCTTGTTATTGTAGTGACATTTACCCATCCTTAAACATGACATCTATCAAAAGAAGCTGTGACTGCCCACTTTACATGTCAGTCAGGTAAGCTCTTTCTGCCTAATTGGGCAGTCCTTGGTCAGTTGCAGAGGCAATAGAGCTTAGTCCTTCTAGAGCCCAGTTGTCAGGTAAAGGTCTGGCTACACATGACTTTGAATCTTGGTACAAAGTAAACAAGATACCCTTGAGAACACAGTATATCCTACTTTGCTCTCAGGCTTCAACACAATTTAAGATCCACTTGCCCTATATGTAACATGAAAAATGTGTTTGGATGCCTTAGTTTTCTGTCCTGTGAATCCTCTAGACTATGTTGGTAATTCTTGGTCAGTACATAAATAAGAGTTTGGTCAAAAGTATAGGCAATGTACATGAGATTGCAAGTTTATGTCTAGTCTTAGATATGCAAAAACAAAATGCTGATGACAAATACAACTTGTAAACAAGTCGTACAGTAAATTGACACATTATAGTTTTGACTTTGACCCTTAAGAGAGATCAATGTTCAAGACAGATCAGCTTGCTCTTCATATGATATTCTTTCACTCCAGCTGCCCAGATTCCACAATAATACCCACATAACCCTTAAGTGGCCCACTCACCAGTAACATCATCATGCAGCTCTGTGCTCGGACAGGCCGGGGGTTAGCCATGATTAGCCAGCAATTTATTCTCTCCCCACAATTGAGAGGCAGGGCACCCACATGGTAATGTGTTTAAAATGTCAGTGGAGAGGTAAGGATCTCATCAACCTTTGGTCACCCGGCCTCTTTGAATATTCTTATTGGCATCATGCATTAGTAATGCGCTTTTGAAAAGTAAGTCAAATTTAACCTTCCCTGTACCTGGCCCCTGTCATGAATATTAACCGGGCCTATTATGTGTACATGATCTGAAAGAATTTAACCCCACGGCGCCAGGCTCCCATGCCCAACCACCTGGGCAGCAGAGGGGGAGAGGGGAGGGTGTTTACCATATAGAGATGGTGTTTGCCCAGGCTCTAGGATGCCTGGCCAGATTAATGGGTTATCAGGGAACAGTGCCCCAGAGATGGAGGAGCATTGATAGGTCTATTGGAGACTCTGGCAGGGTTGCGCAGGAAAGTATTTGTTCAGACACCGGGAGGTGCAGATGCTAATTCAAAGACTAATGTACATTGTAAGATGAAATAGGGTGGGGCTTGTGTACATGGAGTCACGCAAACTGTTTCCAGCAGAATCCAATCCTACATAAAAATAAATTAAATCACAGATAGAGAGGAAGCAGGGACAGCCGAGATCAGACTGTAATTTTTAAAATGTTACATTAGAGCCCAAGTGCTAAAATGTCTCCAAAGATTCCTGAGTAATTGAATCTTTGTACTATAATTTGTCCACATACTTTTGCCTCGATAGGGTGGTAAATGATTGTAGGCACAAAAGAAGCCAGATTCCCAGGGGTCTGCTGAGGCCTTCTTATCTGAGATAATGTGGAACAGCTTGGGTCTGTCCTCATAAAAGTCACGCTGCTCTGATCCTGTTGGAAAGCTTTAAATGAGCCAGGTCTTATTATGATCTGTCTATTGATTTGAGGAAGAACAAAGAGCAGTCTTTCCCTCATTAGCAGTAGATGAAGTCATAATCCACTAGGCCGGCTGCCTTTTTTTTCTGGGTATTAATATTCCACACCATCACTGTTGCTATACTGTTGCATTGGTGGCCAATCCTTCAACACACTGAATCAGTCATTCAGTATCAGTCAGCGTGACATCTGCCTTTTATTGTGAGTTTAAAATAAGCACAAATGTATTAAGAACACCCAAGCACAGTCTCGCTACGTAAAAAAAAAAACCCTCACAAACGTTAACATTTATACCCAGCACCATGTGCTGCTCTCTGCTCAAAATCTGAATTTAGATTATCTATCAATCAATCTCCCTGTCAATTGCCTTTCCTCTCAACATTCCTGCTTTTCCTCTGGTGTTTTAGTTGTGCTTCATTCAACCAGGGATTTCTGCCTCCTTCTCGCTTCGAGTTGCGCTATCGATCGGCGAGGGGCCGCACTCACAATGCAGCCTGGGCCCTGTTCGGCCCTGCATCTTTCAGAGGGGCATCGATCCTCCCTCTCTTTTCCACCCTCACTATCTTTTTTTCCTCTTCAAAGCTTTTTATTCGGTGAAACAGTGAGTGGAAGACATGAGAAGGAGAGGAGCGGATAGAACAGGAAAAGTGCATCATGAGGCCAAGCATGCTGCCTGGGCCCTGGATTGCTAGGAATATTGAGAATCAAAGAACTCCACTTGCCCATTGGTCATAGCAATATACAGTTATTTGGTTGCCACTCCCAAAGTGGGAATCCACTCAGATGAGCTCAATGTGGGTCACCAGTGGGCTTGTAGTCCCCTTGGCCAATTCCAGTGTATGCTATCGAAGTCAATTTTCTTGAATATCTTTCCACAGCATTCGAAGGATGAGCCACAGTCGGTACAAAGAAACATATCTCTCATTCATGTCTCTTTTCTTTTGCTCTCTCTCCGGCCTTTGAGGCCTATCTCAACCAGAATGACAGAGTATGGATCAAACAGTGCTTTTGAAAGCAATGGAGGAAGCCTTGTGTCACATTTATTTAGCGTTGCGTACAGCTGTTTGTGCTGTGTCAATTGCTTGCACTAGAAGGAGAGATGTTAAAAAAAATAGAAGAATTGGCATGGGTACATGCCTGCCGGAGACGGATTTGTAAGGTTAAAGCTGAACCATTAATAAACAGAGCAAACAAAGCACTAATTAACACACAGTAGAGAGCGAAGCTCCCATGAGGGTTGCTTTAAGTCATTAGCAAGGCTGCATATGTATCTGCTAATAAAGTCTGCTAATGCTAAAGGCTTTTCATCTCATAAACAGATGTGTTAAATATTGTGAATATCAGGCAATGACTGGTCTTAAAAGAATATGTCAAAACTCTGTAACCTGAGGCAAGTTCCACATCAAAATTATAAATAATAGACCACAACAATATACTTTCTATCTCTGCATTATCAGTTATAGACTTAAATGAGATTCATTGAGTAATATACAATAACAAGTTTGTGAAACACACACACACACACACACACACACACACACACACACACACACACA
>CAIGQW010055820.1:508335-519209 GCA_903798125.1 Danio choprae | reverse complement strand
TGTATAGATTTATATATATATATTTATATGTTTATATATTCTCCTTTAATTCTTTTACAACTTACAAGATGCCAATTGTACCAAAGCAATACTTACTAATACAACATGGTGAACTTTTTAGTGGTTAACTTAGAGACTGCGGACAGCACCAGTTAGGCATTCTTGTAAACTGTATGTACCTACACACTGAAACCCCACATCATGGACCCCCTTTAGAGAAGCCATTCCTGTGGGATGTGATTGTGGAGGAGAGGTATCTTCTGTCAATGCTTGCCACGGACTCTGATAGGAATACATGTTATTTGCAGTTAGAGAAACATGCTGTATGATTAGCTCTGTGAGTTTGGGTGTGACTTAAAACAGTGATGGTTTAACTTATGTATAAACATATAAAATATATTCTCATAAGTGAACTGTTGCAAAAAAAAGAATCCAATTACAGGTTTAAGGTAATGTATAGTACTGCAGTGATATACACAAGGGACCTCTCCTCCACAATACAAAATCAGCCTTATGGTTAGTCTTAATAGTAATAGTCAGGTCTCTGAGGTTAATGTCTAACAGTAATAGAAAATAATGGTAATAATATTAACCAGATTAAAACAAATAGAATAAAAATACAAATACAATAAGAATTCTATGTACATACAAAAATATAGCAAAGGAACTCACAAGGATGTGCATTTTTGGGGAAGAACACACACACACTCGAAACAGATTCATTCATCTTCCATCTCAGTTTCAGATGTTAATGCATCGGTTTCATCTTGTTCCCAAGTGTGGTATTCTACCTTGTTCTGGCCAGGTCTCAATATAATCCCTTCTTCCCATCAGATGACACAATAGTCTCCATTAACCTCATTTCCTATGAAGCATTCAGGGCCAACCAGAGAAGCTCAGGAAAAGCCAATGTCCTTAGAGTTGTTGTTCGGCAGATCTGGTCAACTACAATGGCTTTATTTAGCTGATATCGCTCAGTTCTGATGTTAAACTAAAGCATGGTCCAACAGGTTTTCTAGCAAATCTGTCCAAGAGCTCTCCAAGAAATGGCTTGTATCTCATCCTGAGAGCACTGTCAAAGGTGGACAGACAGTCCCATTTAATATTTGGTCCCACAGCATGGTTGGATGCAGAAACGGTCAAGGATCCTATCGTTGTTCAACAGTTTGAAAGCACAATGGGCAGCAGTGGAAAAGAGATTTGAGGATCTAAGAGTGCTTGGGAGAGGTTGGCGTCAGGCTGCCCTGGGCTGGAAACCTGACCAGACACTTTATCTTTCAGAGTAGCTCCTCTAAAAATAAAAAGAAAGGCTTCTGCTGACAGCAGATGCCGGCCTGAGACTACACACACATACACATATGAACATGCACACACACATTCATTCTTACACACACTCTTGCACACACAATGTCTCTCTTTCCCAAGTCTCTTGAAACACATCCCTCTTAGGTGAGCTTAATATTCTGATTTTAAATGGTCCCGTATTTGGTGTCAAACTGATTTGACTTACATAGTCAGATTTTTTGGTAGGGCTCCTCTTCCTGACCACTGCCCTGTATCCCGCTTGCTAACAGTTTTTCCATTCAGTAAGGCTGAAGAAGACACACTCTGTGCTGACTTCCTGTTGACAGCGATGCCTACAGCCTCTGCATTTATTCTGATAGCATACTCCCTGTATGTTACATATGGTCCACATACCCAACTCTATCCTGGAAAGTCTAATAAATAAATAAATAGACAAGGGTTTAAAAAAGGGGGGTCTAGGGGGGGTTGTAGGATACATGATGCAGGGAGGCCTGATTGGTTTAGAGCAGGTCAGTTCATTTAGCAGAATTCCCCGGAAGTTTCAGCATTAGAGGTGTCTCCTCTAAGTAGAATTGCGAAAGGTTCATTCAGGCTGTCATACAGGCTTTTCTAGGGTTTTACGAAAGGGTGTAGGATTGGTGGCAGAGATCTTGCGGCACACAGTGTTGGTGTTGCTGCATCGGCAACCAGGACGAGTGGCACGATCATAGCCACGCTGGCACACAGTGAGGCACAGCTTGGCAGGAGGGTAGCAGCACAGGCAAGGCAGGCAGAGTGCCAAGAAGGCCATGGCACTCCAGCGTGAGCAGGCGTGAGCCGGGGAGCAGGAACACGGTCGATCGGCACAATTGTCCTCCTTATCTGATGAGCAGTGGTAGAACAGACCCTTCACACAACACAGACAAGTGCCATACTCCAAGACGTTTTCAGGTGAACACAAGCAGCGCTGGCCACAGGTCCAGCAGGAGGGCAAATTTCGAGGGGTACAGCACTCCTGGCACTTACAGTGGCCACAACGTTCACAGATGAATAGATGCAGGCCCAAGTCCTCACCATCAGCTAGTCCTTTGCCTAGCGAGTCAGGTTTCAAATCTCCTTTGGGTTGAGAACGCACCACAGTAGCCAGACCAGAATGAGAAGGTGTTAGTCCTGTAAGAAGTCTCTGGTCTGAAGCAGCACTGGCGCGAGACATGGAGCTCACAGTACTAGAGCGACTCAAGTGGGCCAAGTGGGAATGTTGATGCTGACTTTGACTTCGAGACATCTGAGGACGTCGCTCGTCATGTGCATAGAAGACACCGACCTGAGTTGCAGGCTCCAGTGCCACAGGTCGCTCCACATAGTCATTATTAGCCCTTATAGCACGGATCTGGTCAATAGATAATACAGGGACTTGCTGAAGATCCAGGCTTTCAGGGTCCATCCGAAAAGGTGGTACTGGATCCATTCTTTCCAGTCCACCAGGGTAGGGGCTGAACTGCAAAGCTGACTGATATCAGGGTACATCAGATAAACCTGTAGTGAGAAGACAAAAAAACATCATTGTAGATTCACAGTCAAATAAAATTGTTGAAGTTTAATTTCAATCTGCATAGCAAGTAATTGCTGAAACCAATATTCAAGAGTCTTCAATCCTTTCAGATGGTCTATGGCTAAAGCAACAATTATTATTAGACAGAGGATGGTGAGATAAAGCCACTGACATCACACTGTAATTTAGCATCTGGAGAACACAGCTGTTGACACAAGGGAAGGGACCCAGAGCAAAGAATTTGACAGCAATGAATTGTGAGAAACTGGGGAACCCAAAAGACTTAGTGTCAGTGTCCTGAGGTATCTCTTCCTCAGCAACTTGGAGGAATTTTCTGTAGCCCCTCCCTGCAGCCCTTCTTTTGTTAAGCCTTATCCTCCATAAACAGGAACAACATGGCTATTGGAATGTGCATGGAAAAAATCAGCATCCTGGAATTGAGAAACATGCTGCTTGCATTATTGGATGTCATAGCCAAACAAGACCTTGAATAGCATTGGATTAGATAGCAATGGGATGTGTTTTCTTTCATCAAGAATTGTTAAGATAGAAGACCTCTTTTTGATGTTTGTCAAACTGAGTCAATGTGCGATAGGGACAAATGTAAACATTTTAGGCTGCCTATGAAGAAATTGGATAAGAAAGGAGCATACTTCTGACAAATCAAGTCAGAAAATACGAAAAACCATTCACAACAGCAGTGACTACAAGAAGCAAGGTCTGCTCAAGTCCCAAAAGCATCTGGGGCACAGTCAGCTGAATTCCTGGCAAGAGCCCTGAATGCTCTCGCAAAAAAAGAAAAAGAAAGAAAGAAAAGAGAAAAAAAAAGGTAAGATAGCATCCTCCCCCGCCCTATTGCCTAGCCAGAAACTCAAGATAAGGAGGCCCAGGTCGGAAGCACAAAATGCATTTGCAAATTACGCAGAGGAGGAAAGAGAAGTCCTGGAGAGTAATTACATCAAACCCAGCAGAGAGCTGTAGTCAGGTCCTATCAGTCCATCTAATTGTTGAAAGGGGTCTGCTGTTCATTTCCATGAGCTCATTATTTGGGGCCTGAGTTTGAAAACAACATTGGACTTTTAGTCTCGCATCTGCAGGCAAGCCAGAGAGGAAGTTTTGGGTTAGCTCATCTGTGTCATGTCAGGCACTTTTGGTTGCATATTTGTTTGAGCATTTGCACATGTCCTCTCCATGTGGTTTTCCTCAAGTGTGTCGGCACTTGGGAGCATTTATCACTCGCGGCTACACTGCAGTTTATTTGGAACTTTCCACTGACTTGCAGTGCTCTTGTTTAAAAACAGACCCAAATTACACCTACAAAACATTGCATTTCCTGGGCCTTTAGTGATGGTACAAAGAAAATGTCTTAACTGCCATTTTCTAATAAACAGCCTGCTTACTATTAACTCTGTCCACAGAGTTACTCTCAAGTTATCATCAATGAAATACGCTTTTTATCCCTTGAGTATTCCCTTGAGCCACAACATTTAGAAAGCCACTGTCCATTAACCAAATATTGCCTCTCAGTACCGATCCCTAATCACCTTCCTCCCCTGTCTATGAGCATGGTACTTTTATAAAATAAGCAAAAGACCAGAGCAGAAGTTGCTGTATAACAGCCCCCTACACAGTGTTTTACCCCACCCAACAGCAACAGCCAGGGTGCCAGAGGATCGATAAGTCACACTCCAGCTGCATAGCAGGCAAGGTGCTGACATCAGGAAGCCCAGCAGATAACCACGCCACTCAAACCCCCCCAACAAAGAGCACTCTACCACTCCCTACCAACTCTCAGGGCACTCTTTAGCCCATCATGCTCCAGACCGCACACCAGGGCGAGGCATTACTTGGGCTGTAGACTGGTCTGTCATATCTCTGCAGTTGAGCTTGCACAATTGTTTTCTCTTGAACAAATTCTGTGAATACTTAAGTGCCTTCCAAAGTGCTACTGGCTGTTGTTTAGGGAACATTCAATAGACTTTGGACGTGTCGATTGAAGTCTGCTTGCACTCTGACTGTACACTAGGATATTGATTGTGCTGTTCATTTTAGGTCTTCTTATTTGTATGCACTGAACATGACCTCTCAAGTGTTAAACTAAATGATCAAAGACTTTGCTGAAAACTTATTTAGAGTGAAATTTATATTAAAAGGGTACTGAGGGAGAATGAGAAAAATAAGGGATTTAAACTATACTGCTTCAGTATCCACTATGAAACAGAACGCTTTAGCTATCATAAAGGCAAAATTCAGTATCTGTTTCTGCAATCCAGAATTCACCCAAAGCATTTTTTTGTCCCCCACATCTGAAGACTTCAACCTTCTTTTTTTTCAGTGGATGGTTTTATCATTTAAAAGGATATACTGTATCTAACGCTCCAAACTTAATAGAATATCTTACATTGGACAAAGTAAAGCAAATCAAAAACCATTCACCACTAATGGCTGTCTGTAATTCTCTTTTTCTTTCAGAATACACCAGCCCTTTGTATTATGCCTAAACTATTCAAATAGGCATGCAAAAGACATCTAATCTGGAAAAAAATAAAGGAAATGGAAGACTGTAAGTGCTCAAGAAGATAAAACATTTAAAGACATCACCTGTCCCAGGTTAAAACACAATTTATGTCCCAGAACTGTGCATATAGCTCAGTAAGCAAGAGACAGCTGCATTTGGAGTGCCAGAGAGAGAAAAAAGGGAGAGAGGGCCATGTTTACTCAGCCCTGCCTGCCATGAGGGGTAACCTGAAGACAGGCCCCTGCGCTCTGGGAGTATCAGTGCTGAGTGAGCTGTACCTCGCGGCTCTGCCCCGGGGCTCCTTGCACCCGTTACCTTGCACACATCCTTGGCCAGGGTAATCTAATCCAGGGCAGGAAGAGGATGAGAAGCGCATATTATTCATAACAGTCACCACACACCACTGACTGGGGGAAACTTTAAACCTCCAAACAGGGAGGAGAAAACAGGCAAATGAGAAAAGGCAAAATAGTCGTCATGTAAAGGGTCCTTGGATAACATTGGAACAGCTGAATATTGTTCAGCTTGTTTATCTCTCAGTGGGTGTGACCATCAGGTGAATGAGGTGTTGATGTTGTCCACTTATTTGGGGGCCAATGGGATATGGGCCAATGACATCATACTGTGGTGCTATTTTAAAGCCTCCAGTCTCCTTTCATTGACCCCTGCTGCCACTGATAAGCATCCAGCAGTTCTGCAGCCAACCATCAGGCCAGTCTGACTTCCTGCAGGCTAACTGTCATTAGAGATATCCATTTTCCATTTCTGTTCTCTCTCTCTCTTTGACTCTGATAGAGTGGCAGATTGGCAATTGCTGACTGAGGGTTGATTAGCTGGTAGTCGCGGGGGGTAGGGGCCGGGGGCCTTGCAGAGGGCATATACACTCCTAGGGGCCAGGCTTAACTGTGGCTGACTTGAGTTGTCAGGCACCAGGACCCTGGGATCTGCCCTACTGGGCCCTCTGGGAACACAGTGGGATTGAATGACAATAAACTGTATGAGATTCCGGATGTGCCGAATCCGACCCCCAGGAAGGACTGAAATAGACACTGCAGACCAGCAAGTTTGGGTGAGAGAGAGACAGAGAGAGACTGAGAAGAGAAAGGGGGGAGGGTCACTTAGAAAAAAAGAGGAATACATAAGATAAAGATAGAATAAGTGAAATCAAAAAAAGACAACATTGACTAAAAGTCCAAAAATGAATCTTTAATTATTAACAGATAAATATCAATGGATATTATGATAGTATAAACTAAATTTACATCACGAGATCTGATTTATATGTCACTGTAAGCCTGCACTATTCACAAAATTCATCCTTGCAAAAAATTGGCAATTCTTTTACCAGCCTCTACTTTGAGAACTTTATCAACAAACAAATTCCAAACATAAAGAAACTTTAGAAATAGACTGTTGTGAGCACACGTGTGCAGCGCTGTCCCATGTCCTATCTTACTCCACATCCAACCACTCCATCAGCCCCTGCCAGCACAAACTGGGTAGTATTGACATCTCCGACCTTGAGGACAATCAATTCCATGCCTGTATGCCCGAAGCCCTGTGCATTGGCTGGGTCAGGGTAGGACTTGAGTTTAGGGCACTACGCGACACACAGAGATCATCTCTCACTCGGATGATATTCTACTCCCATTATATGTCAACTAGATTATATTTCATTCAGAGAACATCTAGAACTAGATCTTGAAAATCTCAAGAGAAAACTGTTAGAAATTGTTTTAAAGAATCGAAAACAACTAAAACAGATTAAGACTAAAATCAATTGAAATAAAGAATTACTTACCCCTAAAAGGAGGGAGATCCATTTTTTGACCAAAACTGTTATACGTATGTTTGTTTGTTTGTTTGTTTGTTTGTTTGTTTGTGCCTTGTTCTCTCCTTTGTGTTTTCTTGAACAGTTTTCACTCTTCTGCCTTCCGACGCTTCTTCACAAGTGTCCCACACGTGCAAGCAATCCTGGCTCCTTAGCGCTCAGTCATTCCCTCTGCAGAACACCAACAGCCTTTATCAGGGAACAGCCAGGGCTCTGCACGTTCAAAGAGCACTCTGAAGAAAGATGCAGTTCTCGTGGAAACGAGGGCAGCATGTCACATGTAATATCCCAATTTGTTTGAATAAGAAACAAAAGTGTCCCCAGGGCAAAGTAACGAAGAGGAGCTTTGCCTTTCAGAAGTACTTCCACAAAACGGTGTGGAAAGCCCACAGCAGCGCGTCTGTAGTTTGTGTTCGCTCAGTATGAGCTAAAAGTGTGAGTGCTGGATTGTCTCTCTCGGACTATCTCTCTTGCTCTTTTCTCTCTCTATCTCTGTATGGTCAGCGCTTCCTGCTCGTGCAATCATCCACTCACTCCCAGAGTGTGTGTGTGAGTATGTATATGTGTGTGAGAGCGAGAGAGATAGAGATGGAGGGTGGGAAACAGAGGGAGAGAGGGAGAGAGATGGGTCGGGGAGGAGAAGGAGGAGGAGGAGGGGTGGTTGGATATGAATGGTAGAAGGAAAGAGGGACTGGCTGAGGAGGGGTGGGGGGGGCACTTGGTATTGCTGGAGATAGTTAATGGCTAAGTGGCATCATCGGGCTGAAACCCAATCTCTCATTTTCTCCCCCTCAGGAACTGTTCTATATGATTCCCTGAGCTAAGCCTAACAAGATGGACAGAGGGAGGAAGGGAACAGGAGATAAAGAGAGTGAAAAGAAGACAGAAGAAAGATATGAGTCAACAATATGATAGGTGATGAAAACAATAAGGGAGAAAGATGAGAATTACAATAGCTGTCAAGAACTTCATGGAGGGATATGGATCAGTTCTTGGAACCATAAAGAGATGAGTGGCTCTGTCAGCATTCTGAAGACATATCAACAACTCCTGCTGATCTTACAATGGCACCAAAAAGTATCTGGGCATTTGAGCTATGATACAAAGTATATGCTGAGTCTGTAAATTAGATGACAAAATAACAGCCCAATCTCAAGAAGAAATGTAACTAGTTTACGGGTTGTCAGAAAAGTGGCTAATTTGTAAAAATAGAATTCATACAAAAACATAACATTTTTAAAGGGAGGCCCCCAAACGCCACCCCTAAACCCAACCATCATTGGGTGGTGAGTTCATACAAATTAGCTACTAAATCAAACATTGCCGTGAGATTGCATTGAAGTATCACTGTTTTTATAAAACTAAATCTAAAGCCAAAAGGAATTTTGGACACCTGTTCCCCTTTTTCTACCATCACAGTTGTGGTGTGGGTTCCCAGTTTGTGTTAGTTCAGTTCTGGCCCTAAAACTTGAACTGCACCTAGTAACAATGTATCGCAGTCCTGTGGAGCAGCATAAAAACATTGGTGTTTATTGTTCTTTATGTATAAATATTTAAAACTGAGCATAAAGCAGGTACTGGTCTGTGAAATAGCGTGTGAATAATGGGTTTTAGAATTAAATAATCACAAAAAAGAACAGATGAGAGTACGGGCAGGTTATAATATCAGCCGGTGCTAGAATCACTCAGTACTGCGAACAGCAAAACAAATGTGACATTTTTTAATAAAAGAAGGGTAGTTTTAATTCACTACTATAAAATTCATTTTTAAGTATCTGTAGTATACTTTATCTGAATATTTTTATCTTATGAAATATTTACTTCACTACATTCCAATACAAAAATATTTTTTTAAAAATCCATTAAACATTTCGCAAAGCAATTTGTGAATGAGCTGAATTTTGTCAGTTAACTTGTTCGATTTGGTTTACAAATTGTACTGAACTGTTTCAGAAACAGAAGAGGGAACGCTTACAGAATTTTCCATAACGTTCCTTAAAAGTTGTGTAAATGTTGGCTTAATGTTAAAATAATATTTCTATAACAATTCTTGTAACACTGAGAGAAAAGCGATCTTAGAACATAAAAATAATGTTGACAGAATGTTCAAGGAGGATTAATATATGGAGATTGAAACATTATGGAAATGTTTTGAATAACAGTATTTTAACCGAAAAATAACATTAATACATCACCTAAAAAACTGGATGTTTTACACATTCAAAGAACATAAAAAATAATGTTATATGGCATAATGTGAATGTTGAATGTTTTTAGAATCTAAAATGGCCAGCTTCAGTGTCTGCAGCTAAATGTGCTAAATGTAAGTTATAATGGAGAGTTTGTCTGGATTTTAATCAATTGTAAATGATAATCAACATAAAAATCTACTTTTTTTTACACACTAGCAATAACTTATTTTAACCATACATCAATATACATTCATTCATTCATTTTCTTTTCGGCTTAGTCCCTTTATTAATCTGGGGTTGCCACAGCGGAATGAACCGCCAACTTATCCAGCATATGTTTTACGCAGTGGATGCCCTTCCAGCTGCAACCCATCTCTGGGAAACATCCACACAGAAACCTGAGCACCCGGAGGAAACCTACGCAAACACAGGGAGAACATGCAAACTCCACACAGAAATGCCAACTGACCCAGCCGAGGCTCGAACCAGCGACCTTCTTGCTGTGAGGCGATCGTGCTACCCACTGCGCCACCATGCAGCCTTTAATATACATACTTTTAAAATTTTAATATGTAAGTACATCAAAAATAAAATAAGTTTGTACGTTGACTCATGTCCACTAGAAAAGGAGGACTTTTATATTTTTTACTGGAGTAATATAAGTGCACTTCTTCCACCAAACTACCTACAGAAACTTGCCAATGTTTCTTATGCAAAAGTTTCCTAAATGTCCACAAGTGGCCAAACACATTTTAGACAAAATAAGTATATGTGGGGGAAAAAAAGAAGACCTCGATAGCTCCGAGAACTTCACGGTTGTTGAACATGAACAGAACAGGGAGGTATAGGAACATCACGTGCCATTGTTAACTCTAAGAGCTTTGTGTGGTTGTAGACTCAACATTTGGGAACTCACTGACCCACTCTGATGTGTTTGTGCCAGCTAGCAGCTGTCCTAGAGCAGGTTACATCCTAGAACAGTGAATAATTCAGTGTCTCAATCGAGTGCATGACGGATTGGAACGCAGCCCATGTTCCTTTCCACTTCACTTCAGTCACTGCCAAAAGACAACAGTCTGCCTTATCATAATGGCAGGGAAATTATCAAGTATGGACAAATGTAAATTAAGATAAAAGTGAGGTTTATTTACAGTCTGCAGTGTTGAAAGCTTTATCATTTTCCTGCATGACAAAAAAAGATAATGTGAATGCAACAACTGGAGCATAAAATATACAGGATATTCATATGTGTTCATGTCAGCCTATAGATAGCACGTCGAAGGTATCTCCACGGTAACAGGACACATTTTGTGGATGCAAGTGTGTGTGTGTGTGTGTGTGTGTGTGTGTGTGTGTGTGTGTGTGTGTGTGTGTGTGTGTGTGTGTGTGTGTGTGTGTGTGTGTGTGTGTGTGTGTGTGTGTGTGTGTGTGTGTGTGTGTGTGTGTGTGTGTGTGTGTGTGTGTGTGTGTGTGTGGATCGGAAGAGCGTCGTGTAGG
>CAIGQW010055820.1:473712-485533 GCA_903798125.1 Danio choprae | reverse complement strand
ATTAGAATGTAATAGAATAGAACATGCCAAATCAGTATCATTTTCTTTATAATTATTTATTCATTACAGATATTTACATGTGGAAAAGCAGTGCCTCCTGTATAAATCATGACAAAATGCGTTTATAAAGTTGAAGTCACAATTATTAGCTGTCCTGTAAATTTTTGTTTCTTTTTCAAATATTTCCCAAATGATGTTTAACAGAGTAAGGTATTCCTATCACAGTATTTGCTATAATATTTTTTCTTCTGGAGAAAGTCTTATTTGTTTTATTTCGGCTAAAATAAAAGCAATTATTATTATTTTAAACCATTTTAAGGTCAATATTATTAGCCCCCTCAAGCAATATTTTTTTCAATTGCCTACAGAACAAACCACTGTTATACAATGACTTGCCTAATTACCCTAACCTGCCTAATTAACCTTTTTAACCTAGTAAAGCCTTTAAATTGCACTTTAAGCTGAATACTATTATCTTAAAATAAATATCTAATAAAATATTATGTACTGTCATCATGGCAAAGATAAAAGAAATCAGTTACTAGAAATTAGTTAATAAAACTATTACGTTTAGAAATGTGTTGGGAAAAAAAATACTTATTTCCGTTAAACAGTAATTGGAGAAAAAAAATATAAAGGGGGGGCAATAAGAGAGAGCTTATAATTCTCACTTCAACTGTAGACAGTATATTATGTTTATGTATATACTGTATTTTGTGTGTATAGTGCTAGTCAAAAGTTTGGACAAATTTGATTAATACTGTACTATAATATGCATATAAAGAATATTGGTCGATATATCTGTATTTTTTTACTTCCTGATAACAGTATCAGTCCCAAAAAAAAATCTTTTCGGGGTTCATAACAGCATAAATCCAGTTGAACCAGAAGTTGCAGAGACTTTTATTTAAATTTGGTAATGCATGGTCAACTGAAACTGAATACTGAGTTGGCTTTCTTTTAGTGAAGCATTCCCTCATAGCAAACTAATGGAAACAAAATATTGTGGCTAAAGCCATCAAACTGATGCAAGCAACTGGTCAGACTTTGGTTAAAGATTACCAAAACAATTTATTTTCAGTGGATTAACTTGCACGGATTAATTGTTCACCTGAAGAATGTGTGCCAGCAAAATAAAACATTGTCAATTTAGATTTCCAGCGCACAAGATGTAGCCGTTTTTTCAGATTTCAGGATGTATTTTGTATAGTACTCGTATACTACAGTTTCTGAATGATAAAACGTTGCTGGCAAAGCGCACTGACATTCTTTGTAGTAAATGTTGAATTTCAGCCCAGCCTGTCCTCATTCTGAGGCAAATATGTGGATGCTCGATGGCTACAGACAGGCTGGCTTCCTTCCCAGAAAGTAAACCCAGCAAGGAGACTTTGAAAAATGGGTTCATCCATTATGAAAATATAACTTTGAGGTCTGTCAACTCAACGCATTGGGTAAAAAGGGAAATGTGGAGCTAAAAGGTTGTAATATCCAGCACAAATTGCATTAAATGTTTTGTATTAGAAATTATAACAGGTGCAATGTATTTTTCTTCAATACTTTGCATTGTCTAAACAAAAATATGATTAAACATGCATTCTGCTTCATTGCGTCATTTTGTTTTCCCATCTATGTGTAAAATAATGAGGTCACTTGCATTAAAGAAAGGTCAGTGGCATTATAATCATTCATTTCTGCCCAAGAATTTAGCACGTGTCCTCTATGCCAGTGACAGATCTATTATTAACTACAGACCAGTGCACTTCAGTGTTCTGTTCCCAGACAAACACATCAAGATAAATAATCTGCAAAAGGTGTGACATGATGGGAAACGTCTAGTACAAGTACAGCAAACTTTGTCTTTATACTTTTTTATTTGCAATGAAAAGTGTCAGTTCAAAATATATTATTCACTACCATTAAAAGTATGAGATTGATATGATTTTGAAAGATATATTTATATATAAGATATAAAATATCATTTTATCAATTATTCACATAAACTTTTTTATTTGAAATTTGGACGAAATGTCATCAGTGGTCTATACAATAAAACAAAAAAAGATGTAGTCAAACATATACAGTAAATATAAATTGCATAAATTAATATAAAGTCTTTATTTAAAATTGTATGATTTTACAATTAAATGTAACGTTATACATTCATTTTCTTTTCAGCTTAGTCCCTTTATTAATCTGGGGTCGCCACAGCGGAATGAACCGCCAACTTTTACAGCATATGTTTAACGCAGCAGGATGCCCTTCCAGCTGCAACCCATCACTGGGAAACATCCACACACACTCATTCACACACATTCACACCTATAGCGCATGTCTTTGGACTTGTGGGGGAAACCAGAGCACCTGGAGGAAACCCACGCGAACACGGGGAGAACATGCAAACTCCACACAGAAATGCCAACTGACCCAGCCAAGTCTCGGACCAGCGACCTTCTTGCTGTGAGGCGATCGTGCTACCCACTGCGCCACTGTGCAGCCCTACGTTATACATTTAGTTCATTTATTTATTTTTTAGTTAACTTGTTACTTATTTAATGTAACAAATTATTTTAGTTTTAGTTACCTATATTAACTATGACCCAAACTTTTTAATGGTACTAAATGTAATATTATATATAATAAATAAATTATAAAGAATTTAGTTTTACATGACCATTTGTGGTGCAATGCATTTGCCTATCGTAACTTTAAGACCTCTTTGCAATTGCCCTTTTGTTTCAAAATATCATAGATCACTTTATAAATGACTGGTCAAAATACAGAGAAATGTGTCTCTTTTGCAGCCTTACACTCTAGATGAGACGAGTTTTGACCTCTCCTGTCCTCTGGATGACCATAGTCCTGTCCTCTTTTATAGGAGCTGTGTACTGATAATCGTCACTCAGCAGACCCAGAATAGGGTACTGGTTCATGTATCTGTTTCAAGACAAGAAAAAGTCCACAATGGCCATTTAGCAATTTCATTTTCACACAGTATTTCAACTGTTCATATGCAATAAACACACACCTCTTGGTAACGACGGTCCTCGTGGAGCTGCTGGAGCTGTCGGTCTTCTGCAGTTTGAGTCGTTTGATCTCCTGATGGACAAACGTCAATGGTGAGAATGAGGAAGTGCAGTATTAAAGTGGAGACATACAATATCTGTCAGTCAGACCGTATTAATTCACATTCCTCAAGAGTAATGGAGCTGAGGTAATGCAGAGACGGAAGAAATGAAAGAATGCCAAACTAGGATCTAAATCACGCCCCTCATAATGAGAACCACAGCTTTACTAGCAGACTCCTTCAAAAACAGACATGGCGTTTTAATTGAACATGGAATGCTAGGTGTAGAATGCTAGGGCTGACTCCTAATACTGTAGTTGACTAAAGGACCCAGTATACTTAAAAGGAAATCAAAGACCGAGCTGAAATGACATCATTTTAAATGTTTTAAATCTTTTTTTTTTAAATTCATTTGAAGTTTATTTGTATAGTGCTTTTTTACAATAATAATTGTTCCAACGCAGCTTTACAAAAGGGGCACGGTATTACATTGCAGTCAAAATCAGAAAGTTAAGATGTTGTGTATAGGATGGACAGTATGTATGTATATATATATATATATATATATATATATATATATATTGTTATATATATGTTAATCAACAGTTTCCGTATTGTTGATTTTGAACAAAGCCTGGCCGGAACAAAGTTCTCTTTGAGTTTGTTTGGCCAGTTTGAAACAGCTCAGCAAAGCGAACATTTGGAGGAGTTTGTTTTAGCTCTGAATCAGTGGGCGTGTTCTGGAACTTCGCCTTCTTTAATGGGTGATTTCTTCCCCCCGATTCGTTTCTTATTTCACGGAGAACAGAAATGAGAACAACGTCCAAAACAACAACACTAGCCGTAAGAATACACTGGAGAGTCGAGTAGCAGAGCTGTACAGATGTATCCACACCTGTACGAACACTTGGGAAAAAGTTTAAAGAGGGGGGCTTTGGGGGTCAAACACTGGATGAGAAGCCCAACTCATCATGCCACATCTTTCTATAAGTTTGTCTCCATTCAGTGTCTGCTAATCTGGTTAACAGCATTCTCCATGAGAAGCATCACATCACATCAGTTTATGAAACTTCTTCTCTTTCAGTTATTACCATTAGTCAGAGAGAAGAGGCTTGGTTAACCAAAATGTTTGCTTATTATAGGATATGGTGAAGTGAATCACGCTGTTCACACTGCAAAAAAAATGTTTTACTTAGATTTATTTGTCTTGTTTCTAGTCCAAATATCTACAAACTCTTAAATCAAGAAGCATTTTCTAGACAAGCAAAACATATAGTGTTGTTTTAAGAAGTAATATGACAAAATCAAGTGAGTTTTTCCTTAAAACAAGCAACATAATCTGCCAATGGAGTAAGCAAAATAATCTTATGTCAAAAGGAATAACAAGGTTATTTTGCTTGTTTTAAGGAAAAACTTGCTTATTTTTGTCATATTATTTCTTAAACAAGACAATATATTTTGTTTGTCTAGAAAATGCTTCTTGATTTAAGAATTTGTAGATATTTGGACTAGAAATGAGACAAAAGATTTAATTAGAAAAAGCATTTTTTTTGCAATGCATGACAGACAGAGACGTGTTTCCCAAGACCATCATTTCAACAAACATTTGCAAACAGCGAAGCAATCTTGTGTGTTTGAAACTACACCTCTAGACCTGAGGTTTATTCTAGATCGGTGGTGTACTATTCGGAGTTATCTCCCCTATGCCCTATTCATTTTAAACACTTTTTTTGTTTTTTCGGTCTATGCACTTATTGGATTGTTTTGAAGGCACGGTCTTTGATTGCTTTGACGTTCTCTAATAAACATGCCATTGTACAGTACAAGCACTGTTGGCTCCGTGATGAATTCTTTAAATGCTAAATGCATAATTGTAAATGTTTGACATAGCATGCCAAACATTTAATGGATAAAAAGAAGAGTCCACCTCAGCACAAGCATCCAAGATGTCAAAATTTGGTTATTAATCACAGCCATAATCAAAGAAAATGTCACCCAGCCACAAGACATGACCAAACGGATGACAACCACACACAACAACACTGACAAAGCACTTTATGTCTGCATGACGTACCTCCTCCTGGTGTCTGATGACGCTTTCACGCTGCTCCAGTTTGGACAGAAGCTCAGAGATACGCAGCTCCAAACTGCTGGTGTCAGTGGTCTGTATTATGGTGCTCTCCGTCTGGATCTTTATAAGCTGAGACTAAAAAAGAAAAAAAGAATAAAAAAAATTATAGGTGTGAGATGAGCTGTATTTAGAAGTTTAAACTGGCATTCATAAGCATGGTTAGTTGGGTTTTTAAAAATAATTCATATTTTATTAAGTGAGGAGACACTTAGTTTATTTAAATAAACATTAACCTACAAACACATTCAGTTTTAACAGAATAACAGAATAAAATGTGACCCTGGACCACAAAACCATGAGATTTATGCTTTAGGCTTTTCTAAAAGTTTCATATATAAGTTTTTCACTGACATATACTTTGTTATGACGAGACAATATTTGGCAGAGATGCAACTTGAGTTTTAATATTTTTAGGGCAAGAAACTTACAAGATAATTTGATGGAACCTAATCTTTACTTAATACTCTATTGATTTATGTCATAAATGTATTATTTTGACTCTTCCCATGTATTTCTAGCTATTGCCAAAAATATACCAGTATGACATACTGCTGGTTTTGTGGTACTAGGATCCCAAATAAATGAACAGAAAAAGTTTTAGTTTTAGTTTCATCACTCCCCATGAAATCATATTAAAAAAAACAATCATGATTTCCGCATAAATGTTAAGCAGCACAATGTTTACAACATTAATGATAAGATTAAACGCTACTTCATTAACATGTTTTGTTCTTCAATTTTTGTTTTTTCATATGTACTTTATTCTTGTATTTACCCGCAGGCTCTTGAGTTCCTTGTCTTTCTCCTCTCGTAGATCATTCAGCATCTTCTCGTACTCTCTGGACAGCTCTTGTGTTTTGATCTGGACAGTGGAGCTACTGCACTGCCCTGCCAACTGTCCAGAAGAAAACCAGAAATCAACACAAACATCAAAACCCTTACTTTTAAAGTTTCACAAATCTCACAAGATGGCTAATTATACTTGTATTTAATGATAACAAATGAATTATAGTAGCCTAATAAAGTAATATAAGTAATAAAGTAATATATAAAGCTTTAAAGTAATATTCTTACCAGCAAAGAATTTTAACCAATGTATACTTGGAAATTAATTTGAAACTTGTAGTTTTATATCTTCAATAAATCAGTATTGATACTTACATAACGAGATCAATCTTTTAGTCTACTCCATTTCAGTTAACATGTGAATACAAGTAACGTAGCACAATCAGGAGCAAGAATTATTGCTTTCAATAAAAACAAAACTAAGTCTCGTCTTTCAGATTATGTCCATTTTATCAGGAAATTAAAACAATAATTGTTGACAGATTGGAGGACTAATAAACACCATAATTCATACTTTAATACAAGTTACAGCACAAAATAAACACGAATGAACATCTCACGTCTCCTGTCACATTTCACAGCTCATTCAGTGGTTCAAACGTGAACAGACAACATTTACATTTACACTACATTTACCTGTTTAAGTAATTCAGTGTCCACAGCTTAAATCATTTTGCTAATAAAATGAACTCTATATAAATAATTAACATATAATATACATTATATGTTATGTAACACATAATAAACCTATTAGTGGTGTCTTAATTACTGTATATAGTTAATATGTTTAAACAATTGGACCGACAACAAGTTAGGAAGCCTAAATTACTTTCATAGATGCTTTTCAATGATGTTTAATTACTTTTAAACAGTAAGGTAAAACTGCCTTATGTTTAATTACATTTCTGCATACACATTTATTTGAGTAGCAATTAATATATCTTCAGATAAATAACAATTCAATTGAATAGTTGGCCTGCCCCCCCCCCCCCCCCCTCCACCCCCCCTAATATACTGAAAATATATATACCTATGGCATGATATCAAAAGTGAGGTATGTCTAGAATCTTTACTTTTGTATAATGGTAGACCTTTTAAAGGCACAGTTTACCCAAAAATAAACATACACTTAAGGGGTTCTAAACTTCTGAATTTCTTTCTTATCTTGAACACAAAACAAGATATTCTGCATAATGTTAGAAAAAAAAAACAGCCACTGATATCTATAGTAGGAAAAAAATACTGTGGAAGTCAACGGCTGCCTTTTTCCCAACCTTATAGAAATTCAAGCAGATTTGGAACAAGTGAAGAGGGAGTAAATAACAGAATTTTAATTTGTGAGTGAACTATCCCTTTAATAAATACTAGCGTATAACATATTTTAAACATGTATATTTGAATCAATATGATTGACTGTCCACAAGAGCTGTGAGTGTGCACTATGATTTCAATGTGATGAGTTGTCTATCTTTCTCTTGCTTTCTCTTTGCAGCACACTTCACTGCACACAAGCATGTGGTGCGACCAGTGCAGTCTGATTCACAAACAGTCACAAACATCTGACTCCAAGCCGGTTCTTTTCATTGAAAACCTGAACTGCACCACCGGAGCAGTGATGGATGTAATTCAGTGAACCATAAGTTATCTTTTTCATTCATATTATGAGTTGTGTTTGGATAAAAAATGGATTAACTAGTTCTTCATGTAGTAACAAGCAGACTTCCACCAAGCATTTTTTTTGTTTGTTTAATAGACATCTAACAGATGTCAAGGCTAAATTTGGGCTGTCAGTGGAAATCTAAAAGACATCTAACAATAGTCCAAAATAGACTAGTCGTCAAATAGACAGACAGACTTCACATAGTCATTCATTCCTGTCTATTGTTAAACGTCTATTAGATTTTAACTGACAGCCCAAAAGCCTTGTTTTACCCAAGACGTCTAGGTTTAGATGTCTATTAGACATTTATTAAACATATACTAAATGTATTGAACAGATTTTTTTTTAATGTTACAAAATCAGCTATTTTTCATTAGTTTTTAGTTTATATAATTTTTTAACGAATATTTGCATTAGCAAAGGTGACCCATTTTTATAATTTAATAAATGTGCAAATAAAGATTACATCTTTAAAATGTTTAAAGAAACTATGGAATGTTTTTTTCCTCATGAAATATTGCAGTTAGTATAATGAATGCTTTATCTACACACATCATTATTTTTATAAATTAATATAACTTATATTGTTTCATATTTCATAATGTTTCCTCCTGATGATGGAGGGATGGAAAATGGTAGATAAACAGTACAAAAAATAGATATACAGTAATCATCATTTAAACTGGACTAAAAATGTTTTTCAAAATTGTTGTTCAATAGTCTTAGGACCACTTTGATGAATGGTTTTGATCCACAAATGTTGAGTACTGTACATAACAAATGGAGAAAAAAAAAGGCTGTTGAAATGTCTGTTTCATGCCGACATTCATTTTGACCCTACGTTTGCTCACCTTCTTCCTGAGCAGCTCGCACTCCTGCTCCAGTGCCCTCTTGCTGCCTTCCAGCTCTTTGATGCGGAAGTCTTTACTCGGGTCTTTGCTCTGAAAGGTCAGCAGTTGACTTTCCAGAGTCCGCTGAGAATTGTTACTTTCCTTCACAGACATCTGACAGAATGAAGAAAATGAGGTTTAAAACATGCACACATTGCTAACATTATTATAAGATCAATCTAATCTCTTAAAGGGGTCATGAAGTAGGAAAGCTAAATTCCCTTCATCTTTAGAACGAACATAAAAGTTCATCATTGTGCTATAAGATACATCTGGTTTCAAAAATTCTACATTTTCTTGTTAGTCTAAAAGCAGTTTAAATTGGAGCCAATTAGTATAGAATGTGCCACTTTATTACATAATAGTGGCTAAACTCTGCCTCCACAGGAGAAAAGCAACATCTTCTGCATCGTTGTCTGTTTAGCTCCGCCCGCTGATTCATACTGCAGCAGGTAAATACTGAGAGGCCAATGCAGGTCTATGCAGAAACTAAATGTTAAAGATTCTCCAAAGGCATTTGTTTTATTATATTTCAATTTCTTAAAGAAACATGCAGCAATAACCTAATAAAGGAGACGTTTTCATTCACTAAATGATGTCTTCAATCTCATTTTGTTAAAAATATTGTGAGGAAATCGAATTGTGAGTTTGATCGAATTATTAGTCCAGTGAATCTTTACATCCCTACAATTTACCATGGATTATTTTACAAACAAAGTATGATTCAAGAGTTTTCAGAAAGACTGAAACTAAAAGATGAGGATGTGACCACTATATTGATTCTGACAATTATGTCACACCAGATAAGTCTGAGTAACTGCATTACAGACCAATTAATTACAGACCAATTAATACATATATTAAATATTTATGCATTTTTACATGAAATTATGGCAGCGTTTATCTATGAAGCATTGTCAGACAGACATACAGAAGTCCATTGTATTTATATTTTGATTTAAGTACATAGTAGATAAGGCAACTTAATAAAAAGTGGGACCAAATTTTATATTGGGGAACAATTTAATTTATATTGGGGAAGTTGTATTTTCGAATACTGACATTTTTAAACATGCAAAAGACAATAACATAAGCCAGTATTTACTTTTCAGTCTACAATGCCTATTTAAACTGTGTTCATATAAGAGGAGTCAAAACAGGACAGCCTGTTATAGCTCGCTTTCCTCTAAATTATGTTTTTATATGTAAGAGCTATTTTAGGTGGATCTCAGAAAACAGTACATGACCCCTTTAAATATTCAGAAATCCAAATTCATTCAAATTGTCATGATTGAGTTTTGCATTGTTGACAGTGAACTTTATGCTGGAGCCCCTACCTGCAGCTGTCTGTTTTGTTCACGAACGGTCTCCAGTAGTCTGTCATATTGCTGAGCCTGATCTGCTTTAAAGTTCAGATCTCTCTCCAGGTCCTCCTTCTCACTCTCTAGACGCTGCACAACAAGACACATGCAATAAATCCAAATGCAACCAACCATGTAATTGTGCATGGTTAGAGCAGTAAAAAAACAGGGTTACATACTTTTGCAATGTAAAATTTTATTTTGCTAATTGTTGGAGTTTAGGGCACTAAAATTGGTACAAATTCAGAAGCTCAAATTTGATCCCTGGGGCACTCATTGAAATACTCTATCAGAAAAATCCTCCTACTGGGGGTTATTAAAAGACTTTTAAACTTTGATGATTTAAAAAGAAAAAAAGTATATTATAATCAGGGTCAATGAAGTTACCATATATGATTACAAAGGGTTAAGGATGTAAAAATCGAAAAGTTGACATTTCAAAATGTATAAATATATCAACCCTGAATTTTTTTTTAAACAACAACAGCAACAACCAAAAGGTCTCATAACCCTGTCTGTCTATATCTGTTTGTCTATCTACTGCATTAACCTTTTACAAATACCATGGCTTGAGCACATAACCCTAAATCTAAGCTTAAACTTAACATAAACTGTAAACGTATCTCTTAAATCTGATTGACTGATTGGAATGTTGTTGCAGGATCCACACAGATGTCGATCCAGGAACATGTCAATACTTGATTAAATCATACTAAATATGTTCCTGGATCAACATATACAAATGGTGGACAAGAAATGTGTACCAGCACACTTTGTTTATGCCAAAAATGCATGAATATATGTTTTCAGTGAAGTCTGAAAATTAGATTTGCTTGAGAAAGGTTTCTCTTGATTTATTCATTTAATTATAGGTTTATTATAGTTATTATTAGTAGTAATTGAGATCTGGCAGGAACAGCTCCCTTTTTTTCACTAGGGAAAGCAATTGGCCCTCAGATATTTCTCAGGCATGAAGTCACCTGCAGTCCAACAAACCAATAAGCACGTGCCAAAATCATGACGATTCATAGCAATAAAATGCAAGCAGCAAATAATGTTATAAACCTGCGGGAAAATACCTTTATCTTACAAATAAACAAATTACAGACATTCATTACATATTCATTCCCAGCATTTTATTATCGACCCTTCATTAATCTACCCTTTAAAATGAAAAGGGAATGTATTGTAATCTTGATATTAAATAACTATTATTCAAACTATTATTACAAAAGAATAAAATACAAGAGAATCCAGAATGCTGCGGCCAGGATTCTGACCAGAACCAGAAAATCAGAGCACATCACACCTGTCCTCAAGTCTTTACACTGGCTCCCAGTTACATTCAGAATAGATTTTAAAGTATTATTACTTGTCTATAAATCTCTAAATGGCCTAGGACCTCAATACATTACAGATATGCTCACTGAATACAAACCTAACAGATCCCTCAGATCTCTAAGGTCATAGAAACTAGAAATTCCAAGAGTTCAGTCAAAGCACGGTGAATCGGCCTTCAGCTACTATGCCCCCCGCTGCGGGAATCAGATTCCAGAAATGATCAGATGTGTAAAAAAATTCACTTTATAAAAACATTATAAGTAGTCAGAGCAAAGATCAAAGTCCCATAATGCATTTTTGTGAAAGCAAAATTAAAAGGAAAACTATTAATCATAAGCTACTGGCAACTGTAAAAAAAAAACATTTATTACAGTGCAGCTCAGGCTCACGTGGTTTCAGTTCCTAAAGCGACAGTAAATGCTGCTCCAACATGAACTCATATCTGCATCTGTTCTTAGTTTGGGCTGTTCTGAGTTTGGGCTCATATAACATGTTCCAACGCAGAACACTGTTTATTAGCTTCCCATA
>CAIGQW010055820.1:458390-470708 GCA_903798125.1 Danio choprae | reverse complement strand
ATAATAATAATAATAATAATAATAATAATAATAATAATAATAATAATTAAAAGCTGCTTTTATTCTAGCCAAACTAAAAGAAACCAGACTTTATCCAGAAAAAAAAGATTTACAGAAGGGCTAATAATAGTTTTGCCATCAACTGTATATCAGTGTGTAGATATGGTGCTCACTTCTTATTGATTATTATAATAATTCTTATTATTATCAAAAGTTTCTGCTGTTTTAAAGTTTGTTGACACTGTGATACATTATTATCAGGATTCTTTGACTAATGAAATATTCAAAAATAAGTTTATGAGATTAAAATGATGTAACATTTTAGCAATCAATTTATTAACACTCACTGGATAAAAGTATGAATTATTTTCATTTAAGTTTACTTATCCCAAATTTATAAACTGTAGTATATAACTGTTTTCACAAAAACATCACACATTCAACATTAATAATAATAAGACTTGTTTCTTTGGCAGCTAATCTGCATATTTAATTATTTCTGATGAATCATGTGACATTGAAGACTGGAGTAATGATGCTGAAAATATTCTGTTTTGCCATCACAGGAATAAATTACAATTTTTAAATATTCAAACAGGAAGTTCTTTGCATTTTAATAACCCTTCACAATGTTTTCCTTTTTGCTGTGTTTTTGATTCATTTAAATCCATTCAGTCTTTAAGAGCAGAAGAGACTATTATGTCAAAAGTTTAACTAATGGACTTTATTTTTTGCATGTTTGGCCAGTTTTATGAATAAAAAATATTGATGTTTTTTTCAAAATTAACTTACTCTGATATAGCAACATTTTTCCAATGAAACATTCTATTGAATTTAAGTCTTTAAACTAAACACAGAAAGCACTTAGTCTGACCTAACTAACTCAAAGTTGACTTTGCAGCACGTCATTTAAAAAAGCTCACCCAAATATGTAAGTTTAAATACCAAACTAGTTTCTTTTGATGATCGCTATTGCACATTTTGTTTACTATTAGTTGCATTGCAACTACATGCTAACTAATTCTCATTAGTAGACTGACAGACATTTAACTGACTATAAGAAACTTTACAAATACATGTCAAATTACACCAACCCAACAGTCTACTAATACTCTAATGAGAATTGCTTGGCATGTAGTTGCAATGTAACTTATAATCAACAAAATGTGTTAAAGGGACCATCAAAATAAAACGATGCCTTTCTTTCTTATGTTGAACACAAAAGAATATATTTTGAAGACATGTAATGGAAACCACTGACTTTGCAGAAAAAAGTCAATCCCTTCTGCACTGTAAAACATATCTGTTACTTAACAGTTTCAGTATTTTGTGTTTTCTGTTTATTTATGGTTGTGAATTGCATTATGGGACGTTGATTTCTGCTCTGTCGACTTTTGATGTTGAAAATTCAACTCTACAGTTTAACAAGGTGACTATTATTGACATTTCAGTAGTTTGAAATTATATAATGCTTAAGAAATAATATATTAAGAAATAAGTCTGTTAAATAACAGAAAATGTACTGGCAGTTTCTTAAGGTTTTTTACCGTAATATACTCCAACCCAAACAATATATCAATTTAAACGACTAAAAATGCTGATAAAATTAACTTTTTTCAAAACTTTCAAGGTTAAAAGATGTTGGAAGAAAGAGCAAGGTCCCATAATACAATTCAAAAGCATAAATAAATTGGGAAAAATAAAAACATGAATCACAAAATATGGAAAACTGCTAATTTACGGATATTTTTTTACAGTCTGATTGACAACATTCTTCATAATATCAAAATTAGTTTGTGTTCCACAGAAGAAAGAAGCTCAAATATGTTTGGAACAACTTGAGTGGGAGTAAATGATGACAGACCTTTCATTTTTGGGTGAACTATCTCTTTAATGTTAAAAAATAGATAAGTTGTTTTCTTTCTTTCTCTTTTGTGAAGTGAACAGATTGAGTGTAAAGCCCGTTGTGCCTGAAGGAACATGTGTTCCTGGGAGGGGTTTCTGAATGTCTGTGGGTGGGGTTAACTGAGAGGTGTGTGCGGGGCTGATGGGATTGGGCATGTGTTCATCTGCTCTTACCTGCAGCAGGTAGCGGATCTGCTGTTTAGTCAGTTCAGACACTCCTTTAGGTATGAGACTCTCAAATTCCTCTTTCTCCATCTGCATACACACACAGACAATTACAACTTTAGTGTTTATGGATGATTATAGATGATTGCGTATACATTTTGCATCTTAAAGATAAAGCTGATTAAAAAAAACTGTAAGGAAACATTTTTAAATAATAACAACTACAAAATAATTTTGTGGTTGTCGCTACGTTCTGGTCAACTGTTAAATCAGTTATAAAAAGGCATAACAATCTGTAAAACACTGATAGAAATGTCAACTCTGTTATTGTCAAGTTTGCTAGAGGTTTATAACATTTTACAATAAGTTAAACAACAATTAGAAACAGAATTAAATCTTCCCAATCACATTGAATGCATTTAGTTTACTGTAAATTATTGTTTGTTGTATGTCATTCCAATTTAAGGAGAATGAATAGAAAAAGCTTAAAATGTACCCGCAATTCTAGAATGAGTGATATATTAATTGACAAAAAAGCTGCTTTATAATGAAAATTATCAACATGCACAGTATAGGTCACTGAGTCTCATTCACTAATAGTTGCATACGTTTTTATATTTATAGGCACATTTGAACTTCTCACAAAAACCTTTTTCACAAAAACTAATTCACAACACGTGCATACACATATACGCATGTACACGTTGGTTCTTACACTCGTTCTTCTGTTTGTTCTATCCACCCTGTTCTAAATTAGCGTCCGCTAATGCACAAGGTTAGTAATTTGCATAATACATGGCCAAGCCAGCACCATTTAAGGGTTTTACGCAAAGCGGCACTTGTCCAGAGAACATTATAAGACGACAAATTATGATTAAGAGGAGACTTAAGTTTTCAGTTTCAGGCACCAAACCAAAACTGAAAATGCAAGGTAAAACTCCACAGATTTTTTGTTGACTTTAAAAAAAAAACTTTTCAAAAGAGCATTTTAAAAAAAATGCTGCACATTTTATGATGCTAGTTATCAACGGTCTTGATGCTCAGGCACTTCATCTGCACAAAGAGCATACTGTCAAAATGCAAGGCTCAGAAAGCGAATGCGATATGCATGAGGGGCACATGAACACTGCATTCTGATTGATCGAGTCCTGAACACATATACATATATCTATATCTATTACATTTCATTTATCCTATAAATAATATATCTAATAATATGTGGGGTTCATTATACATTTTTAGAAAGCCCAGACATACATGACTATTGCGTACATGCAGAATGAGTTGTCTTTGAATTTTTTCATATATCATTCAGAATCTATTTTAGTACAAAAGCTTTGAAGAATCATGACTTATTTGTAAAAACATCTGTACGCACATTTCAGGCATAGATTTGTGGTTAGTGAATGAGACCCAATATTCTTAATCAATAATCTCATGTTTTTGAGGAGTTGCCTCACAAGATATAAAGAATTTTTACATGCTGTTTTTTTTTGCATAATGCATAACATGTAATGTTCATTTCGTTGTTTTATGCTTAATTAAAGCAACAGGTGCACTTGTATTTTTTAAGATATAATAATGTGATTTTCAATAAATAAAAATATTACAATTATTCCAAACACATTTCTAATATTATTTTATATTTTGAACACTAAATAAAAAGAATAAATGCAAAAAATGAACATATATCAAAACATCTTTGTTTATCATTTTATCCAATTGTCATTTTATGCTCTAAATGACAAAAGTTTTATTTGGAAATAAATACATACGTGCGCATATATACACGTGCATATAAAAATGTATACATCACTAACCAACTATCAAGGCTAATCAAAGCTTAGGATTAGGAACATCCATAATTGAAACTGGAAGTCCTGCATTTAACAGGAAAAAAAACTCTACAGGAAGTGAAAAATCTGCCCCTCCCTACCTTGTAGTCAATGGTGGAGTCCAGAAGGTGTTTCCTGTCGAGACAGAGAACAATCATAGTGAGTCAAATTGCCCAAAAAAATGCAGAAGAGGTGTTGCTGTTCTCACAATCATTCCCGAGGTGTTAAGTACAAAATCTCTTAACGCAAAATGAATCACTGACTTTTTAGAAAGCTTTGGAAAAGGCATAGGTCTTTCAGGTTTTTGATAACTCTAAAGAGTCATTTGAGAAAGTGACTGTAGATTAAGTAAACAGATGAGATTCCCTTTAAGATAATGCCCTCTAATAGGTTATCTCAATGTGTGTCAAGCCTTCAATCATCTAGATAGTGGTTGACAGAGTTAAGTGCTGTTTTAGCTTATCTGCAGGCAAATCTCACAAATTCTCCATTAAAGGAATACTACAATTAACGATTATCTCATAATTTATGCACCCTCAAGCCATCATAAACTATGATTAGAATATCATATAAAAACATTTGCGAATAAAGCAATCCAATGAATGAAAGAGAACAAATCTGCACTTCCTGATAAACTGGCGGCGAATATGAAAAATGGTTTCCAATAAGTTTCTCAAAATACCTTTTTTGAGTTCATCAGAAAACAGTTCAACAGTTTTATGACCAGTGAAAAGTGAGTGATCTCTTTCTTGCTTCGTAATAGCAGTTAATTGTGCTTTTTTATGTAATGTTTGAGGCTCTTATCCAACATAAAAGCAATAACTGCGACTTCATTGAGTTAATGAATTGCTTCAGAAAAAAAAGAAATGTGTTTTTGTAAGAAATATTTTTAAAACTGTATAAAGGTTTTCAAATGGATTACTTTAATGATAGATGAATGCACTTTTTAGAGCTTCAAAAACTCGAGCACCATTCACTGTCATTGCAAAGCTGAAAAAAATATATGATTTAATATCATTCTGACTGTGTTTGTCTGGGAAAAAAAGGCAGTTGCATTTGTGGGTTAATTAAAATTCCATAAATATGCTCCATATTGCAAATATAGTTTACATCACTAATACATATTAGCTATGTGTCTATCACTGTTTATTATAACATAAAATGCTTAACGGAAATTCCAAGATGTGCATGCATTTTGAAAATGTGCAATAAAAAAAACAAACAAACTACAATGGAGGTGGCACGGTGGCTCAGTGGTTAGCACTGTCACCTCACAGCGAGAAGGTCACTGGTTTGAGTCCTGGCTGGGCCAGTTGGCATTTCTGTGTGGAGTTTGCATGTTCTCCCCGTGTTCTCGTGGGTTTCCTTCAGGTGCTCCAGTTTCCCCCACAGTCCAAAGACATGCATTATTGGTGAATTGGATGAACTACATTGGCCGTAGTGTATGAGTGTGTATAAATGCGAGAGTGTATGGGTGTTTCCCAGTACTGGTTGCAGCTGGAATGGCATCCGCTGCATAAACAACATATGCTGGAATAGTTGGCCGTTCATTCCGCTGTGGCAACCCATGATAAATAAGGGACTAAGCCAAAGGAAAATGAATGAATAAATGAAAATACAATGGGAACACATTTACCGAATTAATTTCAGCATGTGCATCAAAAAAGTCATGTGATTTTGTTTTAAAAGATCATGTGATTAAAAAAATGTCCTTGTGGGTTAGCTTATGTTGGTAAACAGTGAACACAGAAGTATTATACGATTAAATGACCAATGAAATCCTATTTCTGTTCACTTTAATGGATTGAAACATGAGCTGTCAACACTACGCTACATTGTTAAAGCATACAAGATGAAATAACTAGAAGGGGTGGTGATATAGATCAAATTTTACTGCAGAGGGAAACTTTTTATATTCACACATTAAATACTCTGTCGCCTAGGGGCTTGAATTTGGATTTTGACTTGAAATGTTTTTTGTAATTGTATGTTTATGTATATATGTATGTGTGTGTATATATATTTTTTTTATATATTTACCTTTTTTTTATGACTTTTGTATTTTTTCTTGTTTGCTTACTCACTGGTTGATTGTGGTGATTATTGTTTGCAGATATGATGTGTAGAGTTTGACTAAGGGTGCAGTCACACTATGCTATCCGAACTGTGCCCAGGCGTGTTTCCCAGTTCGCGGTTCAGTTGGCTGGTCCTGGCCCGGTTGGAAAAGGTGTGCCAAAGCGCGGTTTGGTTGGGCTTTGGCGCGGTACACTTGTAGTGTGACTGCAAAGCGCACCTGAGCCCGAAACTGAAGACACGGCGTCACATTAAAGGGACTATTTCATATGGATAAATTAATCATTCTTACTTTTCAATTAACGCGAACTGTCATAGTTTATTCAAAATACAAACCCCTCACTGCACATCAGCTGCACCTTCAGCAAACCTCCTAATATTTGCAGCACAAGGCCTTTTATGATAGTAGTGGATCTGTTTGGCAAATCATTTGACTGCGTGTCACTGCATCCCAAACGACTAAAAATAATACAAAACGATATAAATAAAGCAATGTCCACTGTGCTGAGTGAGAGCGCTTCTCTTTCTGTTAAACTGAACAGTCGCATCATCGATGATGTAAGTGTGCTCAGGTTCGGAAGGCAAAATGCAAAATGCAATACGTCCCGTCAGGGGAGAGGGGAGGGGGGACAAGCGCTTCAGCACGATTCAAGGCAACTGTACCTAATGTGAGCACGCCCTATATCTTGAGTTCTCCTGTGTTTCCTGTGTGACCTGATGAATACCATGTAGATTGAAATAACAAAAATGGCTGCAATGAGGCAGCATTAACTGACCACATTGCACAACATCTAAAAAAAAAGTAGTTTTGTTCATTCTAAAATCCCTCAGCCAAAGTCTGTCATCAAATTGTATCAGTATTATTATCTCCCAGAACTGTGCACTGGATTCACACATTTTTATTTTTGATATTTTGCTCCAGTTTATCAGGAAGTGACGATTTTGTTCTCATGTTCACATTTTTATAATGCAATATCCCAGTATAACAATGCATTTTATGTAAAATCCTAAAGGATGTGCTATTTTTTGAAAACAAAAATAATCAAAAGTTCCTCTACCTTCCTCGGATCTTGGCCACATGCTCAGTGATGCAGGTTTGAATATCGACGTTCTTGCGATAAACTTCGGCAAGGAGTTCGCCAAAGAAACGGTTGTCCAGTTTGGCGACGGGTTCCTGTATTTCAGTCTTAATCTCAGTGGAGATGCCGTTCTTCAGTTGCTTCAGGTCCAGGACTTCCTCATGAATGCTTGAAGTTTCCACCAACTCCGACTAAAAAAAAACACAATTGTAATGTAAAAATGGGGTATTTTTGAGCAGGAGTCCATAGCTTTTGCACTCCATCATGCTATGCTATGAGACTAATATTCACCAGCTAAGTAAACAAATCAGCTCCAGGATCAACACTGCTCTTCCTTCACATGTCCAAAACCATTCTCACATATAAGATAGTATGTTAAAATGACGGACATTTTTCACAAGAAGTCAACAACATGTGTGCTTAGAAATGAGGGTTGACTTTTACAAGTATGTGTTAAATTCTTTAAACTAGACTGTTAGTGATGAATATATCATCCAGTCCACACCTTGATGAATAGTCCAAAAAATACACTAAATATCAATACAGATCAGACAATCTTGGTTGACTTTTTTTTTAACGATGCTCTTAAAAGCAGCAATTTAAAAAAATGTGTGGACCATAAATGTGTAAGACCTTTTTGACAAAGTACAAAAAATGTGATGTATGTGTGCAGTTACTGAAGCTGTTGATAGAAAATTGCACATTGTTATTTGCAAGTGAGCATAAGTAGTTGTTAGCATTTTACTGCTGGGTGATAATATAGTAACATTTGCTATATCTGCACTGTGCAAAAAAAAAAATTAATCTCTGAATTTATTAGGTATGGGTTTGAGCAAATTGTTTTATTTTATAAAGGTCTAATAACATTTCTTGAAACTTCCAAATAAAAATATAAATTTTGAATTTGTTTTGCCCCACAAAAAAAGACAATAGGAGAGAATAATACATTTTCTCATTTACTGTGATTTTAAAACTCATATCATCTTTTGCGTTGTTTTATGACATTTAAAAAAACTCTAAAGTACTCTAAAAGTTCATTTAAAAGCTCATTTATATTTCAAATGCGGAAGGAATGTAATCAATAGTTAAAAAAAAAAAGTCAAATTAAAAATACTGAAATAACATCTTTTATTAAATCCAGGCCCAGAAAACGGCAGATCCTGGAATGTAACTATTTATGATAGTTAAACACTGCCTTCACCAAAGAATATCAAAGCCTGACTCTGTAAACACAACTCTAAATCAGAGAATTTCCAGTTCAGTAGTATACTGATTCACTAGTATTAAAACAACAACTAAAAACTCATCTCTTCCGCAATCATCTAAAGCCCTGTGAACAAAACTACGACAACCCTTCTTTCACCCCCACCATATCACATGACAACCTCAAAATTTTATGTAATTCTGAGTGAACACAGGTGAGTGGGTTTGACAAACCAGCTGGAAAACACACACTTTTTTATCTATAATCACTATAATCGACACTTGCATGAGTTTTGCATATTTGCACCAGACACATTCTTATATCACTCCATATCACTAAAAGAATTGTCATTATGAAGCCAAAATTATAAAGTTACGAAGATCATTTATAAAGTGCACTTCATACAGGTGAGTGGGCTTGACAAACCACCTGTAGAAACACTTTCTCTCTCTATCTCTTTCTAAAAAAACACTCACCCCTCCTTACTACAGCACTTAATTCTCTGAGCACTAACAGTTCCTTTGTATAATTAGCACTTATTGTGTGTTTTGCCTTTGCTTTTTTAATCGCTGAATGCCTCCTCACTTGTAAGTTGCTTTGGACAAATGCATCTGGTACATGACTAAATATAAATATAATATTCATTCATTCACTCATTTTCCTTCGGCTTAGTCCCTTTTTTCATCAGGAGTCGCCACAGCAGAATGAACCGCTAACTTATCCAGCATATGTTTTTCACAGTGGATATCCTTCCAGCTGCAACCCAGTACTGGGAAAATAAATATAATATAATATAAAATAATATAATATAATATAATAAAATACAATATAATATAATATAATATAATATAATATAATATAATATAATATAATATAATATAATATAATATAATATAATATAATATAATATAGTTTGTTGCTTTTTAATTTACAGAGTATATTGTTTGTAATGTCTAATATGAAAAATCCAAACATATAGCCATCTATTCACAAAACATTTGGAAACATTTGATAACATTTACCATATTACAGTTTCCAAGCTTCTTTTCTAAAACAATTATTGTTCAGTTTTTCTGTTCATATCCATAAAAAAATCAATAGCATTTCATCCCTAGGTAATAGTGATTGATTGATGTTTTGCCTTTTTTGTATAATGTTTCAACATGATTAATGGCACAGCGCTAAACACAAGACACAGGGTAAGAGTTTTGTCAGTCGTCCAGTAACATCCAGAACTCAAGGTGTGTCGAGTGGTCGAGCAGGATTCCTCTGATCCGTGAGAGAGAGAAATCACACGAGGATGCTTCACCCAGGGTCTGGTTTCATCCTGAATCATATATATATATATTGACACATAAGGGTCTCTTTAGGTTTAAAAAATGATCTCTGGCAAAATGTTAATAATTTACCCAAATGACTAATTTCATTTCTCTAATCAAGTGTCTGATCATGCATTTTTCTCTACTTTACAATACATTACAAGAAAATAGCTGTAAAATGTCTATGCCAAGAAACTGAATGAATGTGCAAATGGGAAACACTTGGTGTGTTAAATTATAAACTAAGTTCAACAAGATGTGAAGCTTCCACACATGACAATACGCTCAGTCCAAAGATAAAATCTTCTTGATTCACATTTCTATCAGTGATACCAAAGCATTTTTGCTACATTCTTTGTATTTTGCATTCTTCACAATTTCTTATTTTGTGTTCAACAGCAGAAAGAATCTCATTAAGGTTTGAAATAAGTAAAGGATGAGTAAACGATGTCAGAATTAAAATTTTTGCAAAGCATAGCAAGTTTAATTATATAGCACATTGCACACACAATGGTAATTCAAAGTGATTATTAAAAAATAATAAAAAAATATTAAAACAGATAATAACAGATTAAAATGTGTTAAAACAGGTTATAAAGAACGAAAAAGAAAAGAAAGACATAATAGTGCGATCTGTCGGACGTAGCACAGTGCTCATTCAGTAAAGACACAGCTAAGTAGATGTGTTTTAAGTCTTGATTTGTACCTAATGTTGGAGTACATCTGATCACATCTGATTTTTGGGTGAACTCAAACCTTGCTAGCTAGCAATACCACACTACCATTCCCTAATAACTACATAGCAAAAATACTACATCACTCTTCACTTGCATGTGTGATTAAGTAACAAGCAGCAGGTCTTTAAAAGAGAAACTGGTGCAGGTGTTTGCAGGCGTAGCATCTGTTTAGAGAGCTTTTACAGAGAGACAAGTGTTTTTAACAGTGGGTGTGTCCAACCTTCAGAACATTCCACTCATTCTGTGAGAGAAACCCTAGCAGTGTCAGTGTTTACTGTGTGTGTGTGCGCGCGCGCGTGTGTGTGTGTGTGTGTGCGCGCGCGCGCGCGTGTGTGTGCGTGTGCGTGTGCGTGTGCGCGTGCGCGTGCTTGTGTGTGTGTGTGTGTGTGTGTATAATTGCATGGGTATTGGTATTGCAAGCAAATTATATATTATAAGGACATTGTTGATGTCCGCATTTCTCAAAAAAGCTTCTAAATCATGAATAACTAGTTTTGTTTTTTTTTTTAAAAAAAGTACAAGTGTACAAGTGTGAGGGTTTGGTTTAGGGATAGTGTAGGGGTACAGCAATGAAAAATACAGTTTGTGCAGTATTAAAACAATAAAAACCTATGGTATGTGTTTTTGTGTGTGTGCATGTGTGTGTGTGTGTGTGTGTGCGTGCCTGTGTGTGTGTGTGTGTGTGTGTTCGAAACCGGTTTGAAGCTGCACCAACAAAGCTTGTTCTCAGCTGCGCATGTTACTAAACTTGTGATTTTTACAGGATTAGCTGTGATTGTGGCGTCACATGAATTAAGCATCGAGTCTGGGTGTGTTCCTGTAAGATTAGGAAGATAAGAAACCATCAATGATTGAAACGTACTTTGGCCATACAGTGAGTTAACTTTAGCGCCTGACGAGTCGTAGCAGGTTCTGCTTATTGCAAGCGAGGGCACATAAAAGAGTTGAGTGGTGTTTCTAGTTTCAGTCAATGACTAGAGGTGTCGTCACTTGAAGAGCTAAGAGTTTAACAAACTGCTCTTTATGAATAATGAGCAGGAGTCAGTGCAGTGAAGATCTCCCGGAGCGGTTCAGACAAGTTCACGTCTCTCTTATATGCAAATTTCACTCAGCTGTAATGTAGTAACCTTTACTGGTAAAGAAGTGTCAAGAAACTCCGCAATCTCTAACTAACTAACTAACTAACTAACTTACTTACTAACTAAATAACCCTAACCCATGTTAATACATAAGACATAAAAATATAGAAATTATATTTCTTACCATCAGTGTATTGGCTTTATACCAAAAATATGTACAAAAATATTATATTATTAACTACATGGAGGTACAGAGTTGTAAAATTTTTGTTGCATAATTAACTTTTTAAAATAATAATGTAAAAATTATTAAAACTTAAAAAAATTTATTAATTAAAATTAAAATTGTACACATGTGTGTGCTTATTGGGAGCACTGTCCAAATAAATGTTTAATGAAGAAACAAGATTTGTACTAAGGATATTATTACTGGTTGCAAAAAAAATGATAACAGTAAATTGGATAGAAGAAGGTTCTCCAAAGGTGGCTCAGTGGATTCAGAGAATTAAACAGGTCTGTAATGGAAAAAAAATGACTGCATGTCTACAAATAAAGACGAATATTTTTCCGAAGAGGTGGAAAAGTATTACAACATATTTAGATATGCACATTTAGAGGTTAATTAACCTATCACCAATGTAATCTGAGGTAACTACAATGTAACATAATGTAACGTGATGTACAAATGTATCCCCTGAAAAGTATTTATGATGGCAGTACTTTTTTATTTATTTATTTTGTATTATTTTTCTTATTTTATTTTAAAATTTTGATATTATCATTATTAATTTTTTTTATTCCTTCATCTGTTAAGGGAGGGGTTGTTCTGTAAAAAATAAATGAAAACAAAGTTATTTAAACAAAGTTAAATAAATGAAAGAAAGAAAGAAAGAAAGAAAGAAAGAAAGAAAGAAAGAAAGAA
>CAIGQW010055820.1:439679-455681 GCA_903798125.1 Danio choprae | reverse complement strand
TGTGTGTGTGTGTGTGTGTGTGTGTGTGTGTGTGTGTGTGTGTGCGCATGACGTTGCCACTCTGTTGCTTGGCTGCCAGTTTCTCCATAGCCGGCTAGGCTATGTTATTAATATCAGAAAAAAAAGAGTCTCAAAAAGAGAAATATCTGATCGTTGTCCATATCTTTGTTTACATTACACTTTCATAACCAAGGCAATGACTGATGTCTTTGTTTTACATTCCAAAGAGTTCCATTATGTGAAAAATTAAACCGTTTTTGAGCTGACTGGACGGGATTGGCACGGAATGGATTGGTTACGCAACCAGAACCACTCAGCCCAATAGTGAAAAAGCAGCTAATATGTACCCTAAGTAACATTTTAGAATGGCAAAAATGTACATAACGCCTTCTAGTGGATTTGTTATCTGAAACGTGCCACGAAATGTATCGAGAGTAACATATTTTACGCTTCGCAATATGTCGCAAAATGCTGAGGCACATTTTCCAACAAGCTGAAATTAAATTATGATTTACTTTCATTACTGAACATTTGAAAATTGTTTTGCCGTTTTAAATTGTATGATTCAATGTTATGATTCAAGCGAATTATTTAAGATTTTACAACACCCAATTCAAATGCTCTAAACCCCCAAGGACTCTTTCTAGAAAATAATCATTACATTTTTACATACTGTAATCCCACTGCAATGTGACTTTGAAATTTCACATGGGTTTTGCATTCAGAATTGTCTCTAAGTGACTGTTTTGCAAGAGCGGAGCAGAAATCAAGATCTTTTCAGAGTCAGCTGTCAAACAGTCAAATCATGGGTAAAAGTCAAGAAGTCAAGCAATGTGCTGAAGGCTTTAACTCTGCTCTTCAAGTCTTATATAATAATAAGTCATGATTACAGACCATTTCTAAATTGCCTTCATTAAAAGAAAAAAAATTTGCATTATTATAATTAACCATATTGAAACTCAAAACTTATATAAGGCAATTAATTTGGGGAAAAATGCTTGCAGAAAATTGTCAAATATTGCTATATAAAATGACTGTCAAAAAACCCACATCTACATGTAAACAAACTGATTTCTGCTCACCATCTAATTAAATTGATGAAACTTTTGTCAGATAAATGCATATCCATGAAATTATACATCATTTTAAATAAAGATTCTGCATTCTACTTTGTTCTCACGAAATACTCAGGTACTCAAGCCCATTTCGTGTCATCACTGTTCATGACATCATAATGACATCATGTGAAACTCCTAACAAATCCTCAATGCAAACTTACATTACAAGCCAAAAAGTTTAGACAACAAAAATGTGTTGAGTGCAAGACGCCTAATTACAACTAAACCCTCCTCTGCGTACGAAACCTAAAGCTGATGATGAACTCCCAACTCCTGTCCTGGCATGTCTTCAAGCACAACCCTGTGACAACTATCTTTAAATCACTGCGTGTAATGCTTTTCAAACTTAAGGAGAGGCCATATGAAAGGCTCATGATTCAACCGTACAGTACATAAAAACACACTAACTAGACCTTCATGTTCATGGGTTGAAAACCACAGAAAAACCTGCATGCTGCACCCATATAGATAATACTGAAGGGGGGTTTTATGCGTTTCAAACTTTCTTTTGTGCGTAAATTTGCTGTTTGAGCATGAAAAGGCCTGATTGTTGACCAGGGGTTTCTACTGTGAATCAAACTCAAGTTAGTCATGCCTAATTTATTTGTGTTAGAAGTGTTTTGTCTTCATGAGAGACATATAAGCTAATACATATATGCATTTTCTTCCACAGGAGCTTATATTCACAGACATAATCGGTATTATATGAATCTGTGATTTGTTTTGCACGCTTCTGGCATAGCCTTGTGTGTACTTGTTCGTTGATGCACAAGACAATTTAATAAAATACTCGCTAGACCTGCACAATATATCGTTTACAACGATACAACAATATCATAATGTGATCATTTGCAATGATTACATGGCAAGATATCCACTGTTGAATCTGCATTATATATAATTTATCATTTCCATGTGTTTTTGAGGCCTGTGACGGTATGAGGATTTTAAAAGCATTCATGTCAAAGAAATTGTACCGTTTGTATTTTTAATATTGATTAATGTCATTGAATTATCTATAAAATGAAGACTGTGCATTATTATTTTACATTTGAAAAACTCTGAAAACCATAAAACATTACTTTATTTGTATCTTATTGTATTTATCTATGCTCATAGATCCCAATCAATCTAAAATGATACATTTGTTCCAAATAGAGATATTCAAGTCATCTAGTGAAATTTTATTTATGTCACAATCTATATTGCAGAATAACAAAATATCTTCCAATATCATGCAGCCCTAATACTCAAGCAATGCTCTGTCACAAAGTCAGCTTTCTGCGCATGCACTCTGTGTCTGCTGGAGTTTAACCTGGCTTTAAAACACATGCAGATGTAATGTTTTGCTCTGCCCTCTTCTGGAAAAGGGGTGGGGAGAATCAGCTTATTTGCATCTTCATTTCAAATGAAAAAATGTAATCCAAGGTGACCAATAGCTATGTTTCTCATCCACCTATTTTTATGCACATTTTGAAATATCAAATGCTTAATGGAAATGTGCATACATTTGAAAAATATCTGAATTTTGTTTTACTTTAGGAGGATAAACTACTAAACTTTTTATCCAATGTTCATTCATTCATTCATTCATTTTCATTTCGGCTTAGTCCCTTTATTAATCTGGGGTCGCCACAGCGGAATGAACCGCCAACTTATCCAGCATATGTTTTACGCAGCGGATGCCCTTCCAGCTGCAACCCATCTCTGGGAAACATCCATACACACCCATTCACACATACACTACGGACAATTTAGTCTACCCAATTCACCTGTACCGCATGTCTTTGGACTTGTGGGGGAAACCGGAGCACCCGGGGGAAACCAACACCAACACAGGGAGGACATGCAAACTCCACACAGAAACGCCAACTGAGGCTCGAACCAGCGACCTTCTTGCTGTGAGGCGAACGTGCTACCCACTGCGCCACTGTGAGGCCCCTTTTTATCCAATGTTTAAAAGCAATTTGCATATGCTATGATGAAAACACGTTTACCAAATAAATTCCAGCATACGCATAAAAAAGATGTGATTTTTGTTTTAACAGATCATGTGAAAACAACAATGAACAATTTTAAAGAGACACTCACAAAAACTGTGTTTTGCCTCCACCCAAAAAGATTCAAGATTTAAGACTGAGTAATGAATGATCTGTAAAGTACTTTGAGCTGAAATTTCAGACATATTCTGGAGACATCTGAAACTTTCTTTCTTTTTTGAGTGCACACAAGCCATGTTTAATGAACTAAAATGAACAATTAAAATTATAACTGCTAGAAAACTGAACAAACTATTTGCAAAATGTATCTAAGAGTGTATTAAAATGTATCTAAGCCAAGCTTCTGAACTGTAACATCCAAACTCACAGTAAAGAGCCATTAATCAATAAAGAACCTAAATGACATATGTCCAGATTTACTAACGTTTCACACAAGCACAAACTCTGCTGCCATTAAAAGACAACTGTGAGGATTAACTAAGGTGTGGCAGCTGACCATGTTGCGTAACAAATACACATTTGAAGGTGTTTCCTTTTCAAAGCTAAAGGGAGGAGATTATTTAAATGAATCATGCAACATAATTTACTAAGGTTTTCAGGAGTCAATTTACTGTTATTTATGCCATTATTTAATTCACTAAAAATCAAGTCTTAACACATTTAGCAAATTAGCTGCTTTAAGAGGAGGAATGCATAGAACAGACAGGCAGTGTGTGGCATTTTAAATATTTTGTGATTATTATTACTTATTATAAAAGAGGTTTTAATGCTAACTCACACCATGAAAGATCAATATAAATATTTCTATAACAATATTATATTATATTATATTGTATTATATTATATTATATTATATTATATTATGTTATGTTATGTTATGTTATGTTATGTTATGTTATGTTATGTTATGTTATGTTATATTATGTTATGTTATGTTATGTTATGTTATATTATATTATATTATATTATGTTATGTTATATTATATTATTCATTCATTTTCATTTCGGCTTAGTCCCTTTATTAATCTGGGGTCGCCACAGCGGAATGAACCGCCAACTTATCCAGCATATGTTTTACGCAGTGGATGCCCTTCCAGCTGCAACCCATCACTGGAAAACATCCATACACTACGGACAATTTAGTCTACCCAATTCACCTATACCGCATGTCTTTGGACTTGTGGGGGAAACCGGAGCACCCGGAGGACACCCACGCCAACACAGGGAGAACATGCAAACTCCACACAGAAACACCAACTGACCCAGCCGAGGCTCGAACCAGCGACCTTCTTGCTGTGAGGCGAACGTGCTACCCACTGCACCACCATGAGGCCCTATATTATATTATATTATATTATATTATATTATATTATATTATATTATATTATATTATATTATATTATATTATATTATTAACTCATTCATTCATTAATTTTCTTTCGGCTTAGTCTCTATTTCAGAGGTCAACACAGCTGAATGAACCATCAATTATTCAAGCATATGTTTTACGCAGCAGATGCCCTTCCAGCTGCAACCCAGTACTGGGAAACACCCATACACTCTCATATTCACACACACTTATACACTACGGACAATTTCGTTTCTTCAATTCATGTATACCGCATGTCTTTCGACTGTGGGGGAAACCGGAGCACCCAGAGGAAACCCACGCAAACACGGGAGAACATGCAAACTCCACACAGAAATGCCAACTGACCCAGCCGGGACTCGAACCAGAGACCTTCTTGCTGGAACTTTTTTTGAAAAACGTGTTTTAATCAAGAAAAAATATAAATATTAAATAATAATAATAGGCCTAATCTTTTATCCTTAGAATATTTTTTATAACTATACATTTTTAATAATTTAAATATTTATCTATTTAAATATATTTCTTTTAAAATAACTACATTTTAATACACAGTTGCTCTGCATAACTGAGTACACCCCATGTTGATAATGAAAATTTTTATTCATTTTTTGGTGAATATAGGTAATATATTTTGGCGCATTTCAACAAAATGGATTTATTAAACAGATATTTTAAATAGGATTTATTACAATTATATTTTAGTCATCTGACATCTTTAGAAATAGAAAGATAATAAATTTAAAGCCAAGAAAAATATTGCAAATTACAAGCTACAAAATTTCAACTAAACTTTATATATTTTTTGTTTCTCTTAATTTTTCCCTAGCATATAAATGTAGTTGTACTAATGTTTGTACAATCCAAAATAATCTGTTTAGATTAGCTCTAGATTTGGCTTCAGTACTGACTAATCTAATGTATGTGCACAAATATATTATTGTAAAGCATCCTATAGAAAATATTCATTTAAAATATATTTTTTGAGGGTTGTACTCATATATGCTGAGCACTGTAGTAACAAAACAGCAGCTCAAAGATATTCTTCACGAACACCGTTGTTTTCTTAGTAAACAAGTCACCTCAGAAAACCTCAGAAAAAGCTCATTGCTGTGTTATGTCAAAATACATATTTTGTCATACTAATCAACATGTTTGAGTGTAGTACACAGTGAAGCTCTTTCAATATACACCTGTCATGATCTTATCACCTGCAGGCTGGTTGATAGCAACAGTTACAACAAAGGACAACTCCCTCCGACACTTTCCTCGCAAAATTATGACTATTGTAGGTCCAATCTAAATGGGCGTCAACGCTCTGTCTCCTCTGGGAATTATTGAGTCCATTCTTTCAGTGAGACACACCCTACACCCTGCAGGTACTTCACTTATGCTCAAACGCTGAAATTGTTGTCATATTAGCATGTGCGTGCAACTACACACACACACCAAAGCCTGGCTTACACTAAAGCTTGTTCTCCCGGCTCATCTCAGATGTCGTGAAAAAAACCTGAGAGAAAGTGTGTGCATAACAGTGTGTATTGATTGTGTATTCCATAAAAAGGCATGAGGTCAACTCAACAGGTCAAGGGTGACTTTAGGTGTGTGTATGTTTTTGTGTGTGCCATCCATATGAATGCATTTAAAAAGTATTAAGCAATCCAGTGTTATGTATGTGACATTTGCCGTAAAAATGTAAATTTTTTTACATGTTAAGAGTATGTTTATATTTTCAATAGACTGTACATGTTAAGAGTATGTTTATATTTTCCAAAGCAACTAACCACAGTGTAACGGGATGAGAAAAAGTGTCAATCTGCAAACGTATTTTTTGTTTTAAATGAGGGAAATAAATATGCATGATGGATGTGACCAAAGAAGTAAGCAAGTTTACAATATGCAATGTCCTTTCTAAAAATTCTGTAAATTAAAACTGCACAACCCAAAATGAATAATACTACTTAAAAGGATAAGAGTTGGCTCTTTCTAGAACAAAAATTGTTTATTGAGTTTACATTTTTGCTTTTAAAAGCTACGTTATGTATGTGACATCTGTCCATTACGCATGTGACAGATGTGAAATTGGCACTTGTGTGACTTTAGTAAATTAAAAAAAACTGTTTTTGAAAACAATGACAGACATTTTTTGAGTATTTTTACAGTACTGTAAAATACAAGCCTATACAAACAACTTAGAAAAGGGTTTGGCTATTGTGATGATTTTCTTTTTCATGGCAAGGTTGACATTTGCATGGAATTGCTCATTAGATGTGCTTGTTAAAGTAAAGGATAGATGTTATTTCGTTACCTCAGATGGTTCAGGGCTCTTGACTGGACTGGACAACTGGCTGAAGACTGATGTTTGTCCATTTATGCTCTGAATATTAAAGACAAAAAGAAAACATGAATGAATGAGGGAGTGTTTTGGCTTGTGCTGAAAAGTCCAAAAATAGGAGTTGTGTTGTGCACATAACATTGTTACATTATAAGTGATTCATAATTTTGTATTTACATCATCATTGCCCAAGCTGACAAAATAGAAACAAAAAATGGAAGAACTAATGGAAGAATTAGTTAATGGAATTAACCAACAATTAATGGAAGATGCACTGATATGAATATTTCGGCTGTCGATGTTAACCGATATATATATATATATATATATGGTTGCCAAATATGGACAAGCTCTACATTTGAACCCAACTGTTAAGTGTAGTTTCACAAACTAATCTCGAGAGGAGCACGTGATATGATTGATCGCAGCTGGTCTCTCATCTGTAATCATTAGTAAACCAATCAGATCATTCCAAACTCACTATAAATAGCTCGACTAGTATTTCTCCCTCATCCTCGTTTTTGAAGAATCCCCCATCCACCCCATCTCCACCTTTCCTCCTTTACCAGGGGGAGCTCTCGAGAACTTCCTGATCTCGTATTCCCTCACATGCTCATTGACCAGGCGGGAGCCCTGGGCTCAATTATCTCCGAGCTCAGGGTTCTCTCCCGGGACAGCATGCCAAACCTGCTATTATTATCAAGCAATATCTAAGTGTAAACTCTTGAATTTAAATTGAATGTAAACCTAATTAAGCACCATTTTTACACTAAATTTAAATACAACTTTTAACCCAACTGTTGGATTTGTTCATATTTGTCCCAGTGTTAGATTAATACAAATTAGCATTTTTTAAGTGTATTTATCAGTTAATGGCATCCATTTTTAAAGAGTTGTCAAATATCGGCCAAAAATGTCATATCAGTGCATCACTGATTCTTCGTTTAAATTTTATAAATTACATTTTAAACCTTTTTTAATATGCTGTTTAATTACATGTTCGTTTTTGTCAGCTTGGGCAATAATGGTGGAAATAATCCATAATTTATTGGCTATAATATACTGACCTAATTGTCTTTTCAGACCAATAACATTAAGGTAAGCATTCTTAGATAGCGATATTTTGTGCATCCCTACAAACTATAAATATTTATATTTATAAATATAAATTTATAAATATAAATATTTATATTAATACAAAAACGTACTGATAACAATTCGCACAAAAATCCAAAGATACAGATAACTGTTTACATGTAAAAGCCAATAATTGATATACATAGGCCATTAAATGCAAAACAACACAAACAAATACTGTGAACAGATTTTGTATAAACTATTAACTGCAGAAAACAAGGAAACATCTTGATCTTTTTTCTCAAAATCATTTAAAAATGTGCAAGTTCTCTTTTATTTTATGGGGGAAAAAACTGCTGATACATTGTTGTCTTCCCTCTACCAAAACTCTTTTAAAGTGTGCGTCTGCTGCACACAACATGTCCCATCATGAAGTCCATCAGATAGCGGAAATAATCCATAATTGACTGAACATTTATTCTGTGATGGGGCTAATAAATTCAAGCTGTCAGTCCAAATTTTGATTCATTGCATAGTTGACTTTTGTTTGAATCTACACCAGCCTGTGCACTTTTATTGTGCCTTTATTCTGAAATTGGAATTTTAATTTGAAAGACAGTGCTGGATGTTTAATGTCAACTGCAAGAGATAACGAACATATTCATTTGGCCTTTATTTAGAGAGATAGCACAGCCCATCTGCCCTTTGTCATGTTCCTGCAGCTTCTCCTATTCATTTCAACAATTTAACATTTGACTGTTCAAGAACTGACTTGCATTGACCTGTTTAACAGGTTTGCTACTAATTTATTATGTAAGATTTAACAAAGTGGGCTTTACACAGTGATCTTATTGCTGTTTGTTTCCTTCAGTGTTTCTACATTTGATTGAAAATAATTATAATCAGAATGATTCTGCCAAGACTGCGCAAACACACAAGGAATGTTTTGTGGTTTACAAGAGCTCAGGGTATATACTGTACATACATATCAACACAAGAGGACAGGAAGCACATTCAAATAAGAAATAAACTAAGCCTAAAATTACAGTAGTCAACATTTGAAGTGGATCAAAACCTTTAATTAAAGTTGCCGACATCACTCACATTAAACATCACACAATTTTGTCTGAAGTCAGAACAAAAGCAGGAAAATGGCAACAGTCAATCAGAGTCAGAATATCTGCCAAGGTTGTGACACACTTATAGTGTTTTAAAGAATAATTGTTTGCATCTTGATATAGTTTTTTTGCCTTAATTAGAAATAATTAGATCTGAAAAAGATATTTTACCTGTTTATTTTCATTCATTCATTTATTTTCCTGCAGCTTAGTCCCTTTATTCATCAGGGGTTGCCACAGCAGAATGAACCGCCAACTTATTCAGCATATGTTTTACACAGCGGATGCCCTTCCAACTGCAACCCAGTACTGGGAAACATCCATACACACATTCACTACTGCCAATTTAATTCATCTATACCGCTTGTCTTTGGACTGTGGGGGAAACCAGAGCACCCAGAGGAAACCCACGCCAACACGGCGAGAAGATGCAAACTCCACACAGAAATTCCAACTGACCCAGCCAGGACTAGAACTAGCGACCTTCTTGCTGTGCGGCAACAGTGCTAACCACTGAGCCACTGTGTTGCCCCCTGTTTATTTTAATACCATTAAATAAATAAATGATTTAAAGACAAACACATACTGTAAAAATATGTTAATTAACAGTTTCCGCATTTTGTGATTCACAAGTGTTTTCTATTTATTTACTGTTGTGAATTTCATTATGGGACTTTTATCTCTGCTCTGTTGATGTTTGATGTTGAAAATTAAACTATACAGTTTTAAAAAAGTGACTTTTATTGACATTTTTGTTTAAATAAAATGCATAAGAAATAATATATTGAGAAATATGTATGTAAATAACTGAAAATGTGCTGGCAGTTTATTACATTGTACATACTATGTACATACATATTACATTATTACATAGATAGCACAAGTTTTTGTATCGTAATATACAACACTAACCCAGACAATGTATCTCTTTAAACTATTAAAAATGTTAATAAAAGTCACTTTTCAAACTTTTCAAAGGTAAAAGTTGTTGGAAGAAAGATCAAGGTCTCATAATGCAATTCAAAAGCATAAAGAAATGGGGAAAAAACAAATAAAAACATGAATTACAAAATACGGAAAACTACTAATTTCCATATATTTTTTACAGTGATAGCTAATAATAAAAAAACTGAAAATGTTATATCGTTATCGCAATACTCAACAACAATATTGCATATTTTTCACTATAGTCCAGCCCTAGTTTTAACTGTATGAATAAGAAATAAAAGTATGTACTTGCATAATAAGTGTCTTTTTTAGCTTATAGAAAGCATAAACACAATAATACAACTGTATTTTTTATGCCCATAAAAACAGGTAGAAACTGAGGTGCTAGATTTTCAAGTTGGATATGGCCTGAGGGGGAAAAACTGTTATGATGTTTCAGTGCATAGAGATCTGCAGCGTCTGCCTGAGGGAAAAAGTGTGAACAGTTTGTGGCCCATTTACTCAATCTGGACATCTTCCTGATTATCACTTGTAATGACGCAGTTCCAAACACCAAAAGTGCGCAACTTTTCTTGTGTCTGGTCTGATTTTCCTTTTTGTTTTCTGCCCTGAAACAGAGTTATAACTGTTTGAATTGTAATCGTCCAACATTAGAAACTCTCAAAGTCCTCGTACATTTTACTCTATAAAAAAATACATGTTTGCCAGTAATGACAGAAAGACTGTGCAAATATATTGGTATAAAGCTGATTTAAAAACATAGCATTGACATTTTTTGAAATATTGCTTTAAATTATAAACGAGTTTATAGGATTTAAGTCCAATTAAATATCTACGTAGCCTACGCTGAACATTTCCCTGTGAAATTATATAAAAACTTGTTACATAGAGCAATGTGTTTATGTGTGTGGTAAGCACTTCCAATATACACCTGTCACCTTATCACCTCCAGGCTGATTGACAGCAACTGTTATGATACAGGGCAACTCCCTCCAACACTTTCCTTGCATTATTATGACTACTGTTGGCCAAAAATAAAATAAAAACAGAACTCATTAGACTGGTATTTTCTGGATGTTAAGTCCAAACTTAAACATTTTAAAATGTCATGTTCTTGTCTTGTGAACATGTTGAACACAAAAGAAGATATTCATTTCCATAGTAGGAAAATCAAATATGCAACTCGGTGGTTACAGGTTTCCAACATTCTTTAAAATAACTTCTTCAGTGTTCAACAGAAAATAAATAAATTAGTAAAAACCACTTTAAGGACAAAAACAAAAACAAAAACTCAAATACTCAACAACATTTATTCATTCATTTTCATTTCGGCTTAGTCCCTTTATTAACCTGGGGTCGCCACAGCGGAATGAACCGCCAACTTATCCAGCATATGTTTTACGCAGCGGATGCCCTTCCAGCTGCAACCCATCTCTGGGAAACATCCATACACACCCATTCTCACTCATACACTACGGACAATTTAGCTTACCCAATTCATCTATACCACATGTCTTTGGACTTGTGGGGGAAACCGGAGCACCCGGAGGAAACCCACGCCAACACGGGGAGAACATGCAAACTCCACACAGAAACGCCAACTGACCCAGCCGAGGCTCGAACCAGCGACCTTCTTGCTGTGAGGCGAACATGCTATCCACTGCACCACCGTGAGGCCTTACTCAACAACATACAGTAGCAAATGCCATGGTTTTTTTTTCATATTATTTTTGTAAATATGTTTTAAATATTGATACGTGTTTTATTATGGCACTGCCACTTTGCAAAGCTTTTAATAAATATAATATATCAATAAAATAAACATTCAGGAGGGAAAGCCCGGGTTTGATAATATACATTATTTAAAATGCATATTTAATTAATATGCATAATATTCATGTGTCTAGAGAACATGAATTACGGAAACTATGATGATTGACAGCTTGGTTACCATAACAACATTCTGGCGTCTTGCACATTTAGCATTTTCTTTATTACTACTTTGGTAAAAGCAAGCAAAAACTTGTTATGTTTGGCAGTTTAAGCAAAAAGTTTACATAGATGGGTTATGTTGCCATGTCCACTTATTTGAGGCGATATTTTTTTAAGCATCTTTAGGTTTAAACAAACCTGTTTATGGTGTTAAAATTAGGTTGTGATGCTTTGGTAAAACAAAAAGTTTGGATTTGCTTGCTGCTTTGTTCTTATTTGCTGTTTTTTTTTTTGGAAGACCTGGCAACACCAAGTCAAGAAGACACACCTCATTCCCTGTAAATTCCTGCACCACGCATACAGTAGAACAAGTAAACAAGTGATACACATTTAAACATGTCCTTAGCAGACTTAGAATTAAGAAATATAATTTTTAAATATTTAATTACATAATTTAATTGTTGGTTGTCATCATGTGAAAGACTGAAATGTGTGCGAACAGTATTAATAAGCGCTAAAAGGTGAACTGAAAACCAAATTTAGCTGTGTTTAAGTGTGTGAATGTGCTCATCGTCACCTGACTTTCATTTATTATAGATATGATGTAAACACGCCCAAACGAATGACAGAACAATGAAGTTTTTCAGAAAATCTGTTCCGACAGGCCTAAAATATTAATTATTAATATCACAGACTTCCAACAGTGATTCACTCAGGGTATGACACTGGCATATTGATTTATAATGTACTCAATATTTAATTCTTGCTAATATTTTAAGTAGATTTAAGCCTTAAAAAAGCTTAAAGTGTTAATATACTCTAAAATATATATTATATACGATATAAACTATGAATTGTTCAAATCACCACACAACTCAGCAGTTAATAAAATTGTGTAGGTGCTGATTATTATCAAATTTAGCACATACATGCATGATGTCTAAAAGTTTCTTTCCCAATTGTGCTGAAAGTAATAGCTGTTATTAGATAAAGATAAAGGCAAGAACAAATGAATCATTCATCTGAATTATTTAGCAGCTGCATGCATCCAGTCATACCTGACACTTTAAATGTTACACTTATGTGTAGATGTGGCACATAATGAGTAGTTTATCTGTACCTTGAGACCAAATCCCATAAAAATTGATAAGGTGCGTTCATGTCAAATTTCAATTTATAATCTGCTAAAGGAACCAAAATATTTGAAATGATGTGCTGACATTTAAAGGGATAGTTCACGCAAAAAAATAAAAATTACTCACTTTTTACTCACCCTCGAGTGGGTTAAAGACCTTTATTAATTGCTGTATTCTGTTGAACAGAAAATAAGATATTTTGAAGAATGTTCAAACCAGCACCCATTGACTTCCACAGGAAAAACAAATATGCAAGTCAGTGGTTACAGGTTTCCAACATTCTTCAAAATAACTTATTTAGTGTTCAACAAAAAAAAAAGGTTTGTGACAGGGGAAGGGTCTGTAAATGACAGAATTTTCAGTTTTGAGTGAACCATCCCTTTATCTCTAAGACATCTGAATTGACACATCAGGATCAGCAGCATCTAATTTTGAATATTTTAGACATTTTCTCCATTTTTCTGTCTACTATAATTAGTTATAACAAAACAAATACTAGTACACTGTAAAAATTATGCAACAAAAATCATGACTACAATCGTTTTTGTTACGTTAACTTAGGCTAGTTAATTAGGTTCCAACTACATTTTTTTAAGTTATGCAAAGTTTAACTTACTATGTTTAGCCAATTTGATTGATATAAGTTGAAATGAGTAGAAAAGTTCATTTGATTCAACGACAACAAAAATTAAGGGAGCAAAAAGATTTTTTTTACAGTGTAGGCCTACATACTATTTATGTATTTGTGTTGGATCAACATGAAGGAATTAAGTTAACTTATTCATTTCTACAAATTTAAGTGGATTAAACATAAAACAATTAAGTTGTCCCAAAAAAAAATCTCAATAATTGTGTTTTTTTAGTTCATTTTAAATAAGTAGTTTGAACAAACATCAAACGTCATTTTTTGAGTGTATTAATCAATTACATTAACACTTAATCATTATAAGTGTTAACGATGTACAGCGCTATGAAAAGAAAGCTGAAGTATCAAACACTCACTACTTGTCTGACGTCGGTCTCGTCGATGCTGCTGACGCTCACCGGCTGAACGTTCTGTATGTAAACCGGCTGCACGATGCGCGGCGCCTGACGCACGTACACGTAGGATTCGGCGGGCTGCTGCTGGACGGGCACCAGGTACCGAGCGCCCCCGTACATCAAGTTGCCCTCCATCTGACTGTTCATATACTGGACCGGCTGATACTGAGCTCCCGACAGGTTCACCGTCCGGTAAGTCGTCGAACCTTCGCTTAACCCGACAGGAGACGTCAGGACGGTCTGCGTGCTCGGCTCCGCCATGGTCACGGTCTTTAGGGTGGTTACGCTTTGGCTAAACGGAAGAGTCATTTCTGCAAACTGTGTGAGGCCAGAGGTTTAAACGAGAAATAACATTCGGTAGGTGTTGTGAAGTTCGCGAAGCCCCGGTGCGCCGCTGCCCGACTACTCCTGACGTCTCTCCGGTGAAGTTGTATAAATGAGAAGAGGCGTGTTTACTCAATCTCTCCTCCCTCAGATCAAATATCCCACAGTGGAGGTGACGAAGAGCTGTCGTTTCTACCTGCCTGTCAAAGTTTTCATACATTTAGGGACATTAAATAGAAAGATTCCTTCCAGGTTATTGCATAACACATGTTTTTCAACTTAATGCATTCAAAATCTGCAGCAGTATTTTCATATTTTCAATCGAAACCACAATGTGATCAAGCATATTATTTATATACAGTAGTCAACATTTGAAGTGGATCATTAGGCTACCTTTCATCAAAGTTGTCCTAAAAGTATTGAACACCCATTCTTGTCCTAAGACAATGTCGAAAAACATTTTTTGATTCACTTCGAATGTTGACTTATATTTTATTCAAGCATCAGAAATATATCTGACATTTCTTAAATTCTCTACAGAAGCACAATACTAAGCAACGTTTTAGGTGTTTTTTTCTTATCCATTCAGGATAGATCTGCCTAATTTGTGTTTGAATATTTTGTACTTAGGCCTACTACAGTCGTGGCCAAAAGTTTTGAGAATGACACAAATATTAGTTTTCACAAAGGTTGCTGCTAAACTGCTTTTAGATCTTTGTTTCTGTGATGTACTGAAATATAATTACAAGCACTTTGTTTCAAAGGCTTTTATCCACAATTACATGGCATTTATGCAAAGAGTCAGTATTTGCTCTCAATCAACTTCTGGGACAAATCCTGACTGATAGCAACCCATTCTTTCATTATCACTTCTTGGAGTTTGTCAGAATTTGTGGGTTTTTGTTTGTTCACCCGCCTCTTGAGGATTGACCACGAGTTCTCAATGGGATTAACAGCTGAGGAGTTTCCAGGCCATGGACCCAAAATTTCTACGTTTTGGTCCCCGAGCCACTTAGATGTCACTTTTGCCTTATGGCACGGTGCTCCGTGTGAAATTGTTCTTCACCCAACTGTTGTTGGAAAATTGTGAGTGAGCCCACTCCCTTGGATGAGAAGCAACCCCACACATGAATGCTCTCAGGATGCTTTACTGTTGGCATGACACAGGACTGATGGTAGCGCTCACCTTTTCTTCTCTGGACAAGCCTTTTTCCAGATGCCCCAAACAATCGGAAAGGGGCTTCATCTGAGAATATGACTTTGCCCCAGTCCTCAGCAGTCCATTCGCCATGCTTCTTGCAGAAGATCAATCTGTCCCTGATGTTTTTTTGGAGAGAAGTGGCTTCTTTGCTGCCCTTCTTGACACCAGGCCATCTTCCAAAAGTCTTCGCCTCACTGTGCGTGCAGATGTGCTCACACCTGCCTGCTGCCATTCCTGAGCAAGCTCTGCACTGGTGGCACTCCGATCCCGCAGCTGAATCCTCTTTAGGAGACGATCCTGGCGCTTGCTGGACTTTCTTGGATGCTCTGAAGCCTTGTTAACAAGAATTAAACCTCTTTCCTTGAAGTTCTTGATGATCCTATAAATGGTTGATTTAGGTGCA
>CAIGQW010055820.1:411724-439579 GCA_903798125.1 Danio choprae | reverse complement strand
GCTCTGAAGCCTTGTTAACAAGAATTAAACCTCTTTCCTTGAAGTTCTTGATGATCCTATAAATTGTTGATTTAGGTGCAATCTTAGTAGCCACAATATCCTTGCCTGTAAAGCCATTTTTATGCAGCGCAATGACGGCTGCACGCGTTTCTTTGCAGGTCACCATAGTTAACAATGGAAGAACAATCATTTCAAGCATCACCCTCCTTTTAACATGTCAAGTCTGCCATTCTAACCCAATCAGCCTGACATAATGATCTCCAGCCTTCTGCTCGTCAACATTCTCACCTGAGTTAACTACAAGATTACTGATAGGATCTCAGCAGGTCTTTTAATGTCAGCAATGAAATGTATTTTTTTTCAGGATTAAGTTAAATTTCATGGCAAAGAAGGACTACGCAATTTTTCTGATCACACTTCATAACATTCTGGAGTATATGCAAATGGCTATTATAAAAACTTAAGCAGTAACTTTTCCAATTTTCTAATATTTATGTAATTCTCAAAACTTTTGGCCACGACTGTACACTCTTTTTTTCTTTTTAATCAAATTTGTGTTCACTTCTTAAAATTAAACTCCATTTATTTATTTATTCATTTATGAATTAGGCTATATTATAATTATTATTTTTTTAGTTTTGTGTATTTTTATAGGCTACAAAAGAGCGCTTCCAGCATAATGGATGTGATATTTGCAGTAAAATCTTTAAAAATTCACAGATGATGTACATTAAAATTATATTGAAACAAATCTGTTTCAGAAGATCCAAAAAATATCAATCTGTAAATAAGTTTTATATTTTAAATGAGAGAAATAAACCTGCATTATTTATGAGGCCACAAAGTATGCGAGTTTACAGTATACGTCATAGAAATTCTGTTAATTAAACTGCACAATGTCAAAGAAATAATGCTAATCAAAAGGATGAGCAGGCTCTCTGAAATATTTTTTTTATTATTTAACATTTTTGCATTATGAGGGCAAAGTTTCTTTATGGATGATGTGAAATTGGCACGTGTTACTGTCAACTATTTTATTAGATTTACCAGAGACACTTTTGAGTACTGTAAAATTTAAGCCAACAAAAACATCTTAAGGTTTTCACTTTTTTGGTGAAAACTTAATAATTTTCAAGGCAATGTTGACAATTGCATGGAATTGCTCAAATGTGTTTATGCATGTTGTTAAATGTTTATTACAATCTTTAATATTCTTTTAGCTTTTTCTCAAAACACCCCCCACCCCATCTTTATTGGACCTCACTCACTAAACCTATATGCAACTATACATATACAAATATATCATAATTATAAAACTTATATTTATATTATAAAAAAACTGATTAGTGCTTAAATCCACATGAGGTTGCTTTTTAATTAGCTGCACGTTTGTTAACTTCTGTGCTTCAAGGGGACTAAATGACATATACAACAACCAACATTCAGTGAACATAGTATTTATTGTCAGGGTGCAGTTATATCAGACAAAGAGAAATAAATCAAACTAACCACACACAAAAAAAACAGGCATTCTTAATACAATTCATTGTCTATTCAAGCATCAGATCATAAATAATGTCCCTGTTTACCAGAGACACTTAACCAAAAAGTGGATCACAATAAAATTTGGCAATGGCAAGCAAATGTGGGTATTGCTGCATTCTCAAATGGAAAATCATAATAATAATAATAATAATAATAATAATAATAATAAAAACTTAGGGATAAAAGTAACTACATTACATACTGTAGTATTTAATTTTGGCATTTCCAAACTGTGTTTGTGCGTATTATACATGTTAAATTTCATTCCGCATATTTCCATCATCTCATTTATCAAATAAATAGCAGAGAAGGGGCAATAACCTTTATCATCTTCCTCAAAGTATGAAACATTCATCATGACATTTTGCATCTAAATGAACAACAAATCCAAAGTACCTCTATAAAAAAAAAGTATAACAGCATAAATAAAAGATTCCCTAAATAAATAACAAAATAAACAAAAAAAAAATATTTGTAGGCTAAACTAAAGTAAAAACACTGACATTTGGGGGATTCATGTGGTTCTTGGTCTTTGCTACACGTAATGAAATAAGCATTTTCAGAAGAATATACCATGCACCATGCTGAATTCACCAATCTAGCAAAAGCCAAAGTCTGAGAAAGATCTGGAAGGAAGTGCATCAAATAGGAAAATCCCCCTGAATAACCCACGCATTACATACAGTACATTAAACCTTTTAAACATGTTCCCTTTCAGTCATGACAGACCTTAAGCGAGAATGTTTGCTTAAAGGTTTACAGTACAATTGAATTTGCTTGAGAGCATGTTAAAGAAAAACAGAGCACAGTAAAATCATAGCTTTTGGCTTGCACATCGAAAGGCGTGAAACAATCAGGCAAATGCATACATATAAAAGCAGGAAGTGGTAAGGCTTGAAATATGTTGATGACATACAGTGATAAATATGTAACAGTACTTCCCCGATCATAATAATAATAATAACAACAACAAAGTGTCACTTTTAAAAACTCAGCATCTCTGGTTCAATACATGTACACTTTGGCAAAGAGGCAAGCACCCAAAATACTACACCGAACCCCCTTTTCCACAAAATCTGATTTAAAACGAACAAACAAACAAAAGAAAACTATATGCTAATATTTTATTCTATCGTACAGAAGCAGTATTTACACACGGCTGCCAAAATATTTGACATTTTACATGTGCTTCTCAGAACACACACACACACACACGCACCAACACACAAACAAACAAACACACAGACCATAAATGCAAATGGAAATAAAGACCTCGCTGCAACAAAAAAAGAGAAAAAAATAAAACAGTACACATCTTGTGCAATAATCACAAATGCTTTCAATTCAGTGCATGTTCAAGCAAATAAAGATGAAAAAAAACTCCTGACCCAGGTCTTAAAGGGTTGGTTCACTCAAAAACAAAAACCTTGTTACTAGTCATCATCATGTTGTTCCAGTCCCCTAAAACATTCCAGTTCCTCTTCACAACACAAATGAAGATATTCTAGATTAAATCTGAGAGCTCCCTCCTCCTCCTTATACGGGAAGATTCCAGACTTGTTCAAAATCCAGATAAATACCCCAAAACATCTTCAAAACAGATGATATGCCTTCAGTTGGAATATTCTCAAATTACGAGAATACTTGTGTGCACATAAAACAAAAGTAATGACTTTATTAAACAGTTTCTTCTTCTCAGTGTCAGTATAGGGTGCACGTTTACATGTTGCGCACCCTATAATGACACTGAGGAAAAAAACAAAAAAACTGTTGAATAAAGACATTAATTTTGTTTCTCGTGCACACAAAAGTATCATATTAGCTTATTAATATCACAATTGACCAACTGAAGGCACACGGGCTGTTTTGAGGATATTTCTTTTTGTACTATTTTACTGGGCTTTAAACAACTCTTGACTGTTGTCGTCTATGGAGGATGAGGGAGCTCTCCAATTTCATTAAAAAAATATATAAAAAATAATAATAATAATAATAATAATAAATATATATATATATATATTTATTTATTTATTTATTTATTTTTCGAAGACATTCTCAGGGGTTTGAAAAGACATGGAGGCGAGTATTAAATAACAATTTTAATTTTTGGGCAAAATAACAAAAACATAATATGGGCCTTACAATACACTGAGCCTTATGAAGCGTACGCAGCTAGAATTTTTTTTTTTTTTTTTTTTTAACAGTCTGATAATGATTTAAAGGGATTAAGTTCACCCTTAATTTAATTCACCCAGTTCACCAAAAGTGTCTAGGTGACATTTTTTCTTCAGTGGAACATCAATTAAGATTCTTAATTGAAACTGTGGTCCTTGCTGAATCATATCATGCAAGTCAACGCAAAGCACTTCCAGAGTCAAAAAGCATATACAGGTAAATCAACATTAATAACCATGGCTTCTGACAACCTTATTGAGGACTTACAAAACATTGAATTGATTGTTCTGTACAATAAACTGAATATTATTTACAATATACAGTATTGGCAAAGTCTTAAAAGGTTAGTTCACTCAAAATTGTCAAATAAAATGCAATAATTCACTTGCCCTTCACTTGTTCCAAACCTGGTTGACTTTCTATCTTCTGTTGAACAAAAAGGAAAATAAACTGAAAAATGGTGAAAAGCAGAAGCCATTGACTTCCACAGTATTTGTTTTTTCTACTAGGATGTCAATGGCTGCTGGTTTCTGACATTCTTTAAATTTGTCTCCTTTTGAACAAAAAGGAAGATATATTATACAAGATAGAACCATTTGAGGAAATGAGCAGGAAATTGTAATTTTCTGGGCAAATTATGCCTTTAAAAGGTATAGTTCACCCATAAATGGATAAACTTCTCACACTCATTTGAGAAGTACATCTCACACTTCTCACTCATCATTTGTTCCAAACTAGTTTGAGTTTCTTTGTTCTGTTGAACACAAATGAAGAACGTTGTAAACCTGTAACCATTGACTTGCATAGTAGAAAAAATAAAATAAAAAAAAATACTATGGAAGTCAATGGTTTACCTTTTTTTTTCAAACTTCTCTTTTTGCTGAGGCTGCGGATTAAAGGTTTTATTTTTGTAAAGCACCAATTTCTTGCCAATTGTTTCCCTTCATAAAGCTTGTATAAGTTTGGACTCTGTAAGTGCTGTTAGCAGGTAACTTTCAACATATGAATCACCATCAAATTACTGAAGAAGGTCAGTACATTTGCAACAAATTTTCATTTTTGGTTGAACTATTAATTTCAATGACACTGAAATTTTCTCCTGTTTTCTAAAAAAAATTCCACTGAGCTCAAAGTCCCAGGAAACGAGGTCACCTCATTTATTACTTTATTACCTTTGGTAATAATTTTGGCTGTATACAACTAACATTGACGATTCCCATCATATCAACGGTTCATGTATACAGTAAAACAACATTCCTCATGAAGCCGTGTCTATATGCTATAAAGTCTAATTTGTAGTTGCTGACCTCAAATATCCTCAGGGATCTGACGTAAAACTTCTGCTTGTATGGAGGTAAACCCCAAACTATTGCTTTATATCCCTATCTAATGGACGTGTCTTCAGTAACTTTGACAACTATGCTATTAAGCCAGACTCTCAAGCCAGTGTGGAGAAAACTATGCCTGGTGGTTTTCCAGTTTAAGCTAAAGCCCTTTACCTCAAATATTCACCAGTGCGGCTCCTAGCTAACCAAGCATATATTATAACGCCACCGGGCCTGCGAAACGGCGCTGATGGAAGAGATACGGTAGCTGCCAGGAGTCAAAAAAATAAAGCATTTAGGTGCAAAAAAGGAGAGCGTTTAAATACGTCAAGTATGTACAACACAAATGAGAACAGAATAAAACAAGTTCTTAAATAAACATACTCGTAGATGGAGAAGGGATGGTGAATGCTGAGAGACAGAAGCCTTATACACACACACACACAAACACACACATACAGTTCAGCGAAGTTGTAGATTCGGCTACAATGGAAGTTTCTTCAGCTGCTCGAAGGTCATGAAGAACTGAAATGTCAGTCAAGGATCACAGGAAGATCAGAACACACTGTATTCACTGAATTAATCCATTGCATGCATGTTAGTATACACACGCGCGCACAGATATATTGCGCTCGTGACACAATGTGAATTATGTTTTGCCTGGAGCAAAGTTCAGTGTTTCATGCACTGTTTTTCAGCAAAGGTGCTCGTAAATCATGTTCATCTGAGTAATGAATGTGACTTCACCACCTGTGTAGTGAATGTGCACGCAAAAAAAATAACAAACATGCAATAGTCCGTGTCTTCTGAAGCACATATATGAATTGGATCTTTTTAGTAAACCAAATTATAAAGCATGAGCCACAAGGAACTGCAAACTATCATGCATGTTCTGTGTGTGTGTGTGTGTGTGTGTGCGCGTGTGTGTGTAAACACTATATTAGTCTATATTATTCAATCCAACAGGAAATTATGACCTATTAAGACATTTTGAAACTACGACAACACACTATAAAAAGCTGCGTTCCACACAATGCGTTGAGACAACAAAGGAATTAAGTTGTTTCAGCTGATTTTAAATAAGTAGTTTGAGCAAACATCATATTTTGAGTGCAGATAACTAGCTGTGCTTGTTTACTACTTTGAATATGAATTATGTTGATTACTTTCTTTATTCCAGGTGGCTCCAGAGCATTTCAAAACAAAAAAAATAATTACTGTTGACCAGATGGGCTTTTAAAAAAAACAAAAAAAAAAAACAATAATAATAAAATTGAGATGAATGCATGTGTTATTTTAAGTTCTCAATGTTATTTATGTAATCCACACATAGGATAAATCGTTTGTACATTTAAATCACCATATTAGAATGATTTCTGAAGGATAGTAACTATAGACTGGTGTAATGATGCAGAAAATTCAGTTTTGGCCTCACAGGTTTTAAAATAAAAAAATAAATAAAAAAACGAAAAGTGTATTTAAATTTGTGTATTTTAAATGCAAAATCAATGTACCAACCTAGTGCAGTAAAGAAATTATCTCAGCTTGGATGGCTATGGGTGAGACTTCATATTGCAATGTGCTGACCTCTAGTGTTTGAGCCATGTAAACACCACAAACACATTAGTGTTGAATGAATATAAATACTGTTATTAATTACTCAACCTCATGCCATTCCAAACCCCCAAGATCTTAGTTCATCTTCAGAACACAAATGAAGATATCTTATATTTAGCAGAAAAGCAACCAAAAACACTGTCAAAACATCCCATGTAACTTCAGTGGTTCGACTTCAACCATACAAAGCTCCAAGAACAATTTTGTGCAAACAAAGTCATTTTTACTGCACAAAAGTGTTCCCAGAGCTTTGTATGGTTACAGTTGAACCACTGAAATGCTTTGACAACATTTTTAACATCTCAGGACCATTGCTCTCTTAAATATCGTATTTCATGTTCTGAAGATGAACATGGATCTTATGGGTTTGGAGCAATGTGAAGGCGAGTAATTAATAACAGAATTGAGTTTTTTGGGTGAACTAACTGTATCAGACATGACAAAGCATACACATTTACATTACATTTAACAAATAATACAAAAATGCCCTTACCACGCATTTAAGACCAAAAAGAAACATGCTCATTCCATAGCGAACAGACAAATGTACACGCTCCTATTTAGCGCATCTTAAGGTTATGCCCTTTTTATATATTCAGTTGTGACTCGTACAATCATGCATTCCCTCTCTTTGTGCAATCAAGTGTTTATTGATTATCTGGTGCTTGTGCATTAATCTATGCAATAAAACTTGAATTAGAATTAACGTTTTGCTACTACAGTTAAACAAGATGTTGACACTTGTGCAACATATTAGCATTGTAAGATACTTTAATAGTTTCTTCATCAACATCCAATCTGAATGCTTATACAAAAAACGCCATGTTGAATCTCTGCAGACATTTTAATCAAGTTCACTTCATCAAGTGAACGAGGGAAGCTAACATGGACATAGCCTCGACCCCTAGATTTTGACAGAGGGAGTGAGTCAGCTTCATATGTCCACTCCAGCACCTATATGTCCAATAATGCAATGCAATATCACCACAGTGTAGTTCTCAAGTGCTTAAGGGTTTAGGGCAATGGTCTCAAACTCAATTCCTGGAGGGCCACAGCTTTGCAGTTTAGCTTTAACCACCTCACACCTGCTTAATAGTCCTAATCAGCTGTGTTTGATTAGGGTTGCAGCAAACCTGTGCAGAGCTGCAGCCCTCCAGGAATCGAGTTTGAGACCTATGGGAATCAATTTAAACCCAATCAGATCTTCCACCAGTAGTGGACACTTGTGTAACATAATCAATGACGTACATCCAAGATGGAAGTTAGCAAGTGAAGGGCATTAAAAAAAAAAAAAAAAAAAAACTGGACTGGAACGCAGCCCAAGAGTCAAAAATTTCCCTTTGATAGATAACTTTCTCATTGGTTATCTCAATATAATTTTTTTTATATTGGTTAAAAAAATTAAACACCTTAAGAGAAAACCCACTGCTAGCAACCACACATTACAAGAGAAGATGCTGACCTAAGTCTTCTCCAACCACACCCTAGCTTGTGACCTTATCTTTCCATTCATCCGAGATCCTTGGACTCAAACTGGTTCTCCATCAACTTTAGCAATGATCAACAGGAGCCTCAACAAACACTCTCTTTCAAACAGGCGAGACATGCAGGTATCAAAATAATTTTCTTTAAAAGACACATTAAGTAAAATGTACACCTCTTTACAAAGGTGTTTGAATTCTGAAGCTGATGTTTTCTTCAGGCTGTAGAACTGATGAATATCAAATACTGCTATAAAGTGTTTTTATTCTTTACTGCTGCTTTATTGTCTCCTTATACCAACTGAATGTGTGCGCATGTTATATCAGTGTAAGTGTTTAACCCTTGTGTGCTGTTGAGGATGTTTTTATCCACTCTTGGGTGATTTTGAGTCTTAATTTTGCCACAACTTTCTTTGTGTTTCAGCTAATGGAATAATTTTTGGTGGCAAATCTTATTTTGGGAAAATGCTTTGAATTATTATTTTTTTTATTCAACAATACACTCTTGGCAAATTGACTTGAAATTATGTTGGTGGCTGTTTTTGCCCCATTGATCTCCATTATAATGGCATTTTTAATTGCAAAGCCATGACACCATATAATCATCCATTCATGACTGTTGCTGGTTTTTCCTCTTGGGAAGAGGTACAATTTTACATTTTTACTGTCATCAGTTGCAGTGCAAAAAAGCTTAGTTTCTGCCTTTTATATGGAGTAATGTGTATGTGTGTGCGAGACCTGAAAAAATAAAAATAAGCAGCTCAGCTCTCAGAACATAGTAAGTGTATCTATGCACACCCACTATAATCTGCTGTTTTACTCCATAGAACTCCATATAAAAGCCAGAAACTTTTTTTTGCACAGGCCTATCTAAAGGGTTCCAACTTATGATCAACTGTAAAAATGACACATTTCACCTCTTTCCAACAGGGAAAACCACCAACAATTATAATTATAATTAATTACAACAAATTGTGATTAATATTATTAAGAAGATTATTAATATTTCCCCTTAAGCGATTTCGTTTCATAACACTTTAAAGCTATTTTTTTAAGGATACGATGATGTTCCACGGCCCCAGGCGCAGCCAGTTAGGCCAGAAGCCTTTATAAAGAGCAAAAAAGCCTTCGTTTCTCCAGGTCTGCATGAGTCCGTCCAGTGTGCCCTTGTACAGAGGGTTACCGGCGAGCACGCGCTGATTCATCATCCGCGTCCTCACCACATCCACCGGATTAGAGGCCAGAGCGCCTGCCAGGCCACATGTGAAACTGGAACTGTACAAACAGAATATAAGTTCATCACAAGATCAACCAGGAAAACAAATGTTTAATGAACAACAATAGAGATTCTCACATGAAATGAGTTAACACCGTGTCTCCCATGAGGCCTGAACGGATCAGATGTTTCTTGGTGATGTCATAGACCGGCAGCTCCACACCGACCACGATGGCTGCCCTCTGTGCAGTAGGAATGACTCCCTGAGGAGGATAAAAACATCACTGTATCAATGCAAAGAGTATAAAGGCTACACTGAAGGATCCTACAATGTTTCAACATTCGATGTGAAAGACAAGCCAATGTCAGTAGTACTCACCCTCCACAGGCCTCGTGTGCCCTCCGTCTGGTAGATGTTCATAAAGTTGGACATCATACTGCCCTGTAACAGACTGCCTTGAGCCTGCATGCGAATCTGTGTGAAACAGAACAATTTCAGATGAAACAAGCTTGTGGCCAGTGCTACAAAAACAAATAGTTTAGTTCAATATAAAAACTTTTTTAATATGTGAACTAAGGCTGGGAATAAAAATAATAATGAATGTATAAGTTAATAATCAAAGCTCTAAAAACAATAACACATGATAAATGCTACATTTAATGTTTATATTCCAAAACAGAACCAAACGCCACCACATTTGCAACAAGTTTGTTTGACATGCGTGTATAGTAGGGCTGCACAATATTTAGTTTTTTATATTTATATTGCCATTTGAAAGCAATTTCACCAGAATACTCGAATAGCTCTATTTGGAAAGAATTAATTGATTTAGACTGATGGAGATTATTCTGTAGAAGAGCGAATCGTACATGAATTGTTCATTTTATATATTCATTTTGTATAATTATAATAACGAAAAAAGCAAAGATAGAAGTGAACAAAAATGTTTTTGGTAGAGTCTAACATTATTCAGGAACACAACTTATCAAATAATCAAATGTAAAAACACTAAATAGTTTCCATTGTATAAATTATTCAATAAAACAACTATTAAAAGTTACAAACGGTACAATATCTCGTGTCTAAATGCTTTAAACTCTTAACATGCACAGTGACAATCCTTAAAAATACATGCAAATGATAAACTTTCACTCTTTTATGGTTCAAATTTGCAATGACTTCACAAATCTCATGTGTTCTGAACAGTGGCTCCTGGTCAACCATCCTGCGATGTGACTCTTGCAGATGCGCATATTGCAATATTGATCTGAAACGATATATTGTGCAGTCCTAGCAGGTAGGTCACAAATCAATCACATATTTTAGGTTTTTTAGTATTTAGAATTTAGTTGAAGGCTAGCATTTAGTCCTGCTCCTGCTGGGTTTATCAAAGTCGCTTTCAAGAGAAGTCTGTTCACTTTGGGCCATATATATGCAATGCCTCTGGGCAGTTCATCCAAAACTAAGGTCCTATCTAAAATGAATGATCTTAAAAACTGCTTGCTAAACTATTACTTATTTCAAAATCAACAACAAAATCTGAAGTGACCTGTTCGAATTACATTTAAATTTCCAGTTGGTTCCATCTACTGTGTATGCGCAAAAAGATTGGCCAGTATTTTACAACATCATCTCGTTTGTGGCCGTTTCAATAGCAACCAGAGGACATGGTCACAAAAGCTGGAAAAATGCAGACAAAACCCAGAGCAAAAACTTGAAGAGGACACTGGAAAGATACAATGTGATCAGATGCACTGTCATTTTTCCTGTCAATAGCAGGGTAAGCACGCAATAGTCGCTAAATGACAGGGATTGAAAAACAAACAAGAAAACCTGCACAAACCCCTCCCCCAAAGCTACAAACATTGATGATTGGCTAATCTGACTGGAAGGCAGGGCGTCCTTCACTGTGATGGCCATACTGTGAGTTGTTTAAATTGACCCTATTCATAGTAATGAGAGCCATCTTTATACATCTATAGTCTTTGGTTTTATAACGCACCTGACCGCTGCCACCATTTATTCACTCTTTGTCCTCTTAGAACAGTTTTCTTCCCGAAGCAATCATTCCTGCCAAATTTAAATCTCATTTCCAAAATCTCTAAATCGAAATAGTCACTAGCCACTACTGAAAGTGAGGGTCATGTGTCATCAACCATCCAATTAGAAGCCTATTCCATGGATTAACTGTAATTCTACTAACTGCACCATTGTATTGTGGAAATCTTCGGAGATATTTATATAAATTGTATAATATTAATGATGTAGACATGTATGAAATAAATTAAGGGAGTAAAGGGAATAATTATTACAGTAATAGTTACAGTAATACAGTATTAAATGTTATTCAACTATAGCCATTGTGCATTACGTTTTTACATTGTAAAACGGTAATGGCACACATGGTTTTACCTATGGTTACATAATCTAAGAGGTTATTATGGATGATTAGTTTTAATTTGAATGAAAGTCTGAAGTAAATGCATTATTTTACAGATTGAGTACATTTGTTCATTAAAACAAAACAAAGTCAGGAAACAAAAACCTGTTTCAACCAGTTGTATTAGTATTTATTATAAATATTGCACCTCAAATTTGAGAAATGTTCATCTGGGTATGTTTGTACAATACTTTAAATTTAAAGTGTGTTTAAATTATTAATGAACTGCCTGGTTTCTAAAACGTCTTTCTACAAAATGTGCCTTTAACCCTTTGGAAACCACTCATTGAAATACTCATTGAAAAAAAAACTGTAGTGTCACTAGGAGTTATTATGAAACTTGAATATTGTAATCAATGTCAGTGTCTTCGCCAAAAATAAAGAGTTTAACTTGAAAGAATGTCAATCCATATTGGCAGAAGTGAGAAACTGCAAGGTTTTGGAAGCAAATGTTGTCATAATTTGGCAAACACTAGATTTTAATTTATGTATAAAAATATTCTTACATTATTTTAAACAAAAACAAATATAGCATATTTAAAAATAAAATAATCTTGAAATTTAAAACAAAAGTATTTGTATTACATTGAGAGAGAAAAAATTGTGTCACCTATCCATAGAAAACTCCCAACTGGACTGAAAATCTCAACTGGTATGAACTGCTTATATTCATTGACGAAGAGATGCTGTGTATGACGCAGGGAATAGGCAGTTGTTTTTGCAGAATGAAGTGTCATAAATGACCGTAATGTTATTCTAAATTCCATTTGTGAAGTGGAGCAGAACCCACTTAACACATTCAGCAAAGACAGCCTGTTCTAGCCACAAGAATGGGCAATTTTTCTGCTTGATAAATGCAAGCAGGATGGCACAAAGCTTCATGACCTCATGGTCTCTTAATAAGGACTTGAAATATATAAATATTAAGTCTGCTTTTTAAAACCAAGAAAATAAGTGATGATAGGGGCAACAGTACATGTAAACAGCAGACAACCATGTATATGAATGCAGTACGTGCTTGTCAAAATATCAAATATGATTTGAAGCTTGTGACGCATAAATGAGCATAACATTTAGTGGTCATGTACACACTACAGTTAAATTCAATCAATCAGGAAGATTTTGAAGTGATTGAAGCAAACAAACAATGCGCATGAATGAATAGCTGCTGAACATCAATCATAGGGCTGATGTTCAAATAAACACAAGTGTTAAAGTGACTCTTAAACATGATAAATAAAATGTTACAATGGTAAAGTGTAAAACCTGTTCAATCAAAGCAAACAAAGGTACATCTGTAAGATAACCAATAATAAATAGTCAATAATTATATTATTAATATAATTAATAATTAAAGGATCCAACCATCATTATTCAAATACATGGACAATGCAAGTGTATAGGGAGCGACGCACACGTGGCGCACTCCATTGGAAAGAACAAACTTGCACAGTCCCTAAGCTTATTGGCATTCCTTTCATGGCGTGCACTCAGCCAGCCACATTTTAATAACAACAGCACCTCATGCCAAACTTTTTTTTTTTTTTTTTTAAATCATTGACAGTGGTGTACAGGCAATAAATACCGATATCGTTTTATCGCCCAGCCATAATCACTCATTCGATATATTAAGATAGATATCTGATATTTAAAATTGTAAATATATTTTGAATTTTTCACTACATTTTGATAATTTGAGGAATTTGGTGGTAAGATCCATTTTTTTGTATCTATTTACTTTTGACCATGTAAAATGCAATGTTATCGTCATTTTAGAATAGAAGTTTACAAAAATTCCTTACATTTTTTGTTGAAATACCCATGTTTGTGTTCTTATTGATAAAGTACACAGGGCATTTTTTTACTATGTCTTTAGTTAAATGAAGGTTTACTACATTATTTTAGTGCCATTAGTTACCATGGTACTGTTTTTTTTATTATTATTTGGGAAAATAACGTCAGGCATGTTTTGTGTCACAATATTTACCAGTTGACTCATCACCAGCTGTTTTTGGTGGTTGTCTTTTTATGAACATATACTAATTCTTCACTAGGTTATTTTAAAATTATATCAGTAAATAAAACACATTTTTTATACTGCAAATCTACTGTAAACAGTCATGTCAACCAGAGCTGCTGCTTTTTACCCATAGATGTAGCTTTTTGTGCATTTAAGAAACCTAGTATGAAGATTATCTTATTTTACATTGGAGTTATCTTAGAGTTTGTCTTGTTTCTAGTCCTAAAGTTCTTAAATCAAGATGCATTTTCTAGACAGTTAAAAAAAAAATATATATATATATATATTTTTTTTTTTTTAAAGTTAACAATTTTTTTTTTCACTAGTAACAAGACAAAAACTCTAAGAAGAGCATTTTTACAGTGTATGATTCTTACCTTCAGCACATCAGTTGGATTTGCCAAAGAGGAAGACAAAACTCCTGACACCACACCACAAAACACATTTATCACCATCGTCTCTTCTATAAAAGACAAAAACAGCATTAGATTCAGAATGTTCTTCAGCGCATTAAAGTATCAGATAAATTCAGCCTGTTAAACACCCCCAAAAAAAGCCACGGTTGGCCAAGCTGTGACCTTCCTTTGAGCACTTATGGCAAGAATTCAAGTAATACAAATTCTGTTTGCAGAGAAGAGATGATTCTGTACCATGTCAGAAGGAAATGCGCTGGCGCCAGCACCAGATAAGGTAATGCTAGAGACGTGTCTATCTGTCTGCCGCTTCAGCACCTTTTGTTTGGGCCGTGCATTAGTGATGGTGGATACACCATGTTTTGCAGGTCAGTATTAGTAGAGTCGAGGACGCAGCATAATGGTTGCCACGGTAGAAAATTGAGCCACAAAGCTGAAATTGTGTTTCAGTTTTCAAACAATACAAATTAGACATATGCCAATATTCAAAAACTCAATATATCGGGGTAATGAACATGAACATGTACAATTTTAACTTTTGTAGTGTCTTTTACGAATATACAGATTGTTTTATTGGCACAGGTTGTCCATCAAACCACCAAATGACTGAAGACTCATTTATTTTTAAATATTAACATTTTCACATAATAATCTGGCCTAGAACATTGCAAATTCGGTGACTGTTAGTAGGCTTTTTGTTTCAGGAAAGCTTCAGCAATTATTCGCAACAAGAAAATTTGATACCGGCAGAAGCCTAATGCACATTTAAAAGTACAATAATACAGATTCTTATTTTTTTTTTAAATGTATTGCTGTCGGCGTGATAGCCCAGTAGTTAGTAAGCCAACATATAACGCAACAGTGCTCCAGGAGTCCAGAATTCATATCCCAGCTCATGGATCTTTCCCGATCCTATCCCCTTATCTCTCACAAATCAATTCCTGTCATTTGGCTGTCCTGTCAAATAAAAAACTAAACATACCAAAATTTTCAAAAAAGATCTTGCCGTGCATCAGTTGTATGTTTCATTACATAAGAACTGAAGAATACAACTTGGGGCTGCAATTGAAGGAGTCTTGGAATCGAGATGACATTCATTGCACCACAATGATACAATCGGCCTTCAAATGCGCCCTTTGAAGAAGCCTTGGAATTGAGACTTAACTTATGTTTGTGCATTAACAGTGTTCATATGAGATAAAAACTTAAACCTTTCCATCATGTATAAGTGTTCATATGTTCATGTTCAGAAGGCTTGAATTAAACCACATAATTACTATGGCTTAATTATCTTCTGATCTCTTTAAATTGATCATAATAATGAAACTGCTAATCTACAATGCAATTCTTGATGATTCTTGATGAGAAAAAAAAGGTCTTGGTTAACTTTAATCAAAGTAAAAAAAAAATTTATTAAAGTAAACAAGATCGGAAGTTCTGGTTCACATCGATTTCAAAGATCAAAGGTTTGAAATCTAATAGGTTTATTAATAACTGAAGTATGACTTTAAGAGAATGACTTGCAGTCATAAGTGTTCATCTATGTGTCAGCCTTTTTGCCCACATTTTAGATTTATTCCATTTATTAAAATCCACCATTGAATCATATGTAAAGCGAAATAGTTACTTTTAACTACTGCAATTTCTACTTGAAATTTGAAATATTTCAATAAATATTTAATACACACAATTTTCTGTTTCACATCTAATTACTTGCCTGTTAAATTTTATTAGATGAAGGGGGAAAAGAAATATGTAAATATCGGCATCGGCCAGAAAAACCCATATCGGTCGACCTCTAATAAAGAATAGCAGTATGAGCACGCAAATGTCAGTAGTATCTCAACTGACTAAAATCCCAATTAGTTGCTAAAACTTTTATTTCAGCATGTTGATGTACATCCAACTGAAAAGGAATATTGAGATCCCTTATAGCAAACAGTAAGAGACAGTAACATATTAATTTGCAGTTGCTATGGAAGCCCTCAGGTTGACCTCAACAGAAGGACCGCCGCTGCAAATGGTCAGACTTTCATTGAAGATTACCAAAACAAACAAATTTTTTTCACTGGATTAACTTGCACAGATTAATTTTTCAACCTATGAATAACAATAGCTAGCAAAATAAACATTAGAAATGTTTTATTTCACATAGATTTTAATGTTATCTATAAACTAGTGCATTTCAAAACAATGACATAACAATAAATAGCAAAAGCTGCAACTGAAATCAGTTGTGTCTAGACACTTTAAACAACAGGGGACCTTTATATAACAGGCCTCAAAAAACTGAAATAATAATCACGTTAAATGGTAATAATAAATGCCGCTTTCCTGTTGGGTCATTTGACTTTCCACATAAAAGCTTACTGCAGTACATCATCTGAGAACAAATAAAATTCCTTAGGGCCTTAATAGTCTTTTAATTAGATATAGTTATTACATCATTTAAGTTTCAAATCAATTGAAAAAAGTGGAGGGGAAACATATTTTAATGGGCCCAACACACTAGAGAAATGTGTTGAAAAGAAAAAAAGATCTTGCGTCAAATGAACAGTATGATGATAGTTTTCTGTAAGCTTACCTTCTGGATGGCTGACAAACAGTTTCTTCAGCGTGTTGTATGTACCTATCTTGATTGTGCCATAAGAAGCTTGTCGGAGAAGGGCAGGTGAAATTCTACAGAGGAAATACACAACGTTGGGTCATTGCTTTATTTCCATAATGAGGTTAATGGCAATCTAAACAGAGTTGGGTTTCAATGACAGGTCTAAATACATGACAAGATGAACTAATGACTAACCATCATTATATGGAGATTAACATTTAAAATGTTCCAGTGAGTAGCCTAATTGGCCATTACGGTTTTGAGTATTCTAAAAAAGATTAAAGTTTGCACAATATCAAAGCTTTTGTATAATGTTCACAAGATGTTGAAAGAACAAAAACAATAACAATATCATGCAAAGCATGTATGCAAAGTGTTCTGCAAATGAGTTCACACAGAAATAGAATGTTTTTTTTCTACTTTTCCTATAAAAAAGAAAACACTTTTTTTAAATACAACTTCATATCATTTTAGAACTGAGATTTAAACAAACGTATATCCTGCAGATTCACTTTTAACAGTCACACAATCCATAAATTTAAAGCAGTTTATAAAAGATGATTTACATTAAGGTTTTCTTCACTCCTTTAGAGCAGCCGGGTGTCAAACCCTGCACAGTTTAGCATTTCCCCATGATTAAACACACCTGATCAAACTAATGGAGTCCTTCAGGCAAATCCTACTGAAGGCAAGCCTGAAATGATTACCCTAAAACCACTCTATGGCACCATGCAGGGAAGGAGACAAAAAGTCGCTATGTCATTGGCGTAGACGTGCTTTACTTGACAAAGTTAGCGTTACAGGCTTTCCAATAATCAGTAATACAGATATTTTCATCTCCCCTTATAGTAACTTTTATAGTAAGCTTTTTTGAAACGTAGAGGCAAGTGTGTTAAAGCAGGGTTGGAACTAAACTGTGCAGGCCTGTGGCCCTCCAGGAAAGTAGTTTGACACTCCTGCTTCAGATCATTAGGGAAAAAAAAATGTACCAGACTTCTGAGAATGAAATATAAGATGATCAGAGAAAGTGAAAGTCAGAACACAAGTAAAAACATGCACGTCTCTTTGCATTCAAGTGGTGATTAAACATGAACATATAAGATTTTATTTTAAATGTATTTTATGTACTTATACGCAAACATATTAGTTCTATTAATGTCTTGGTGTAATTGCCCTTGCAGTAACAATTAAGGAAGATTTTAACATTATTCACAGTTTGATTACATCGTGTGACCAACATGCAAATATGGACACGCCCCCACAATCAAATATTTCATACAGCACAGCTTGTCCTTTTACAGAAGCTGCATTTTGTTCTGAAATAAGCCCACAGTCTGACCTACATTTAAACTCATTTAAAGCATTAAGAAATATTAATATCAACCAACAACCATTCAACTTTTTGGACATTTTGCTCATTTTCTTGAATTGTAAACAATCTATCACGAGTGACCCATGTGGTCTCCTGAGAGGTTGTAAAATAAAGGTCATGAACACAGATCACCTGAGCTTAAACAAGGTAAGTATTAGCAGTTACTTACAAACTACTTTTTTTCCCCCCCTGAAAATTACTGATCATTTCTCTAGAAAAGACCCTGGATTCAGGTGGATTAATTTAAAGAGATCTAAATGTATATTAGTAAACCATTAAAAATAGAGATGCATTGAAGCTTCGGGCAGCATTTTTGTCCGATATAGGAGCCAAAAAAAGGCTTTGCTGCATCGCACTGGCCAGCAGTATTCAGCATGCTGGTTTCACTCTCCCTCAAGCCATAGTCACTGCATGGTGTAAAGTGGCTTTCACACCGGGTACGGACAGCAATGCGCTACGACACCCATTCATTTCAATGGCTTGTGATGGGCAAGAGTGGATTTTTGCTGCGCCGACCAAAGCGCAAGAGCAGAGTGCACCATCAACAACTTGCACGTGGACTAGTGTTGTAGCAATACCAAAATTTTCACTTTGATTTGATACCTAAATTAAATATCACGATACCAATGTTAAATCGATACTAGAGCATTTGTTCTTTTAAAATATTTTTATTATTAAACACTAAATATAATACAAAAATAAAAATATAAAAATAAAAACTTTTTTTTTTTGTCAGCACTCCAACCAAGCCGTTTTAACAAGTAAAATTGTTGCAGCATTCTTAAAAAAAAAAACTATACTCTATAGACAAAAGTGCATATAACTTATCTGGTTTTCAAAGAACCTGGAGATGTTGCTTGGTATTCACTGTTCATGACACAGTGATCCTGTCATATTCAAATATAATTACATATTTATTAATATATGGGTGGATGACGTGGCATGCTTTTTTACCTGTCCATGATGTCATGTACTAATAAAAAGTATATTTGTTAAAAAGACATACCTTTATGTCACTCAAAAGTACCGTGGAAAAAAATGTGGAATCGTATTGTTTTGAGAGCCAGGGTATCGCAATACCTTTTTAGTACCGGTATATCGTGCAACACTAACGTGGACCGAGGGCAAAGTTCAAAATAGCTCAATATTCCGCTCTATAGATATTCCACTCATGTACCTGCATACTTAATTATGCATGAGCTGCATATGTTCTCTGGAAAAGCAAAGTCTGCTAAAATAATGCACTAACAGGACATTTCTACGCAGTATACTTGTTCCTGCTGCTTGCAAAAGTCCTATTGTGCGATTAAGGAGGATGTCCTTGTCGTCATTTAAATTGTTTCAATTGTTCACTTGAGTCTGCTGACAAACTGGAAAACTGGAACAGTAAAAGAACTGACACATTTGATTTAAATAGATTTCAGACTGTTGTATAAACAAGGGAATAGAAAGATTGCAAAGAAACTTGTTGAAAGATGAAGTAGCCATTGAGCTTTAAGTAAACATTATCATAATGCTGTTTTATTTGGATAATGCCTTCAAAACACTGTTGCTACTGTGACAAGCCTTAAAAGTACCCAACCTTAAAAAAAGAGATCATGGCAGAAAGATGGTCAATATAAGGATTGAAAATCATTTTTCAGCATATAGATATATTTAAACCTTTAAAAAAAATCAAAAGATTTATCACACCATGACCCTAAATATGGCCCAGTTATGCCAAAAGTTCATTTTTGTCATTGATCATAAGGTGCTCTTATTTGTTTTACTTTAATTCTAAACACAGTAAAATAATAAATATTCCCAAAATAAAATGTAAGAAATGAATTCGGTTCTTTATAAAATCCATTTAAATTTTGCTTTTCACCAAATTTATTGCAAGAGATGCAAAAAAACACAAAATAAGAAGAAAAGAAAAGTAAGATTATGAATTAATTCATAAACCTTAAAATGGTCAGAACAGTGTGGAAAAAAGACAGCAACATATGAACCATAACTTCAGGCCAGGAAAAGAAACAGCACATTAATACACGAGATGATGTTTTGAAAAACAAGATCCTCTGCGACATAGCAAACAAGACCAGCACGAATGACTGCGGTCTGCTCATGCCAAAGTGGTGGGCCTGTTTCACTTGACTCAGCTCCTCTACAGACCTCGTGAACTGAATATCATCTATATTTAGAGTTTATTACAGCTATCAGCTGTATTTAAAACTTTAAACCACGGTAGGGGACACAAATATGTCTTTAAAAGGGAAAGAGAGCATCAGAAAGTATACATATATTCTTTTTCACAGTTCCATAAAACTATAGGCTGAAAAACACACTTTTTAACCTGTTCACACTGCAGGATGTGATTTTAGTTATAGGAACCCCTTTTAAGGGAACTAAATTAAAGCTGGGTCTAACTCTTGCTGTACGTTTTTAACACAATTTTAACAACAACAAAAACAATTGAGCTATGATAACCTGCATAGGTCACATCAGAATTCCTAGAAACAAAGCAAACACCCAGGAAAATGGCCTGAGGGGAAATTGTAGTTCTCAGGGAGGCTATTACCTAAAAATGAGTTCGTAACTACCCTGTGCAAAAGTCCCGAGTGGCACACTGAACACCACTGACACTGAAGTAAACACGATCCACTGTGCAAGCCAAGCATTTGTTGCCATTCAGAATAATCAAATAAGCAGCACTCACCCAGAGTACAATGCCCGGACGCCTTCCTCTCGTCCAATCCTTAACAAAGCATGGAACATCCCACGATATCGGACCTCCATACAGTGCGTCTGCCCTTGAACCTGAAGCCGCGTTTTTGTGAGATCAATGGGAAACGTACCTGAAAGATTTAATTATAGGATAAACTTCAGTATGTACATTGCCTCATCTTATGTTCCACCCTATTTTAAACACTGGCTTCATAAATAGCTCAATCAGCATGTTGGGGAATGTTGTTTTTCATGTTCATCCGCCAGTGAACATTATTCATGCACTAAAAAGGGTGGTTTTACAGTTCCTCCAACTAAAGAGACATTAAAGGTAATACTTGTATAAATCTATATGAGGGTATATTTCAGTAAGGCAACTAACAGTTGTAATAGACGATAGTAATAATGATGTAACAAAGTAATAATTACGTTGAACATTTGCTATTATTGCACATGTAAACAAGCAGTTACTGGTGTAACAAAATAAAAACATTTACTATAACCACATATTCATCTCAAAGACTAATTTGCATTGACACTTTCGTTTTATATATTAACATATTAAGAGAATATGATGTGCAAACTTGAAGAAGTGATCTGCAATAGATTATAACGAGGATGGTGTAACAGCAGGTGCACAGACTCACCGAATTCTGCGACAATTGAGGCCATTCCCCCATAGACAAACGGCTTCCAGTTCAGGTTTGCCATTTCTGTTGCGGCCCCTTCGGCTTGATGGAGTCCCACTAAAAACAGCAGAAACCCAAAATATGAGCAAACCAGCTCTTTCAACCTCACATTGTACAACATAGCGCTACCCGTCTGTGTCACAACCCGTCTCCCCAGATGCAAAGACATATGTGCACCGGAATAAGACGAGCCGCATTAAAGATTCATTGCAAGCGCCATAGGAAATTTACGGAAATCCTATTGGCTGCAGCGTCTGTCATTATTTTTCTCGGCGATCCTGATTCGTCGAAATGACGTGATGTTCCACCTACTTCCGAAACCAAGGAGGTTGAGTGACAGCAAGCAACCGCTCGCCTATTTTGTTAAAACCGTGCAACACCGAACTTTTAAAGGTCACCGTTTCGTATTAAAAACAGCAACGTATAACAAACAAATGCATTACTGTAAATAAAATATATTTATTGTGCGCGTAGTCTGAAGGACGCTCTACTTGGTTTCATAAGGACATCTAACGGCTTGTGAGTGTTAGCCAGGTGGAGCAGAACTACTCGCACCATTTTAAAGTACAAAACTGAGTATTCGCGACATTTTAGTCAAAATCGCCTCGTGAGCTCACATACCTGAGAGTCGGTGCTTCGGTCGACTCTGTTATTTTATTTTGGACTCCATCGTCTCGACCACATGTAGGATTGTTGTACTTTTCGCAGTTAAACTCCGACAGGAGCGCACAAACGGCTTTCAGTTTCCCATCATGTGCCTCTCTAGCAGGAACTCAATTCACCGCTACCGGAAGTTCCCGCCCGGAAGTTTTGAATAAAATTGGACGCCCCGCCACCCCCTTTCTTCAATGTCACCCTGTCCGTAAAAATGAGAGATGAGTGAGCTGCGCACGCAGTGAGGTGTGATTTCAACGAATTTATTTTGAACAAAACAACAACTGAGATGTGAATTGTGCGTGTCCCTTCATATAATGACAGTTGTAAACAATTTTTTATTATGTGTTCACAAAAAAGCCCTCAAGACATCCTCAGGTGTAGGTCACATTTTATTCAATAGAAATTGAATAAAAGGTTATGTGGTTCTTGGTGTTTCAAAAATAAGTAAACTAAGTTAATGCACTTTCAGAGTCGAAAACACATGAATACCCACGGCTCCTTACAATATATACTGTACACTGAGGTATTATGAAGCAAACATGACTGGTTTGTACAAGCAAATAACATTATTTATTACATCATTACTTTTACTCCACAACCGCAACCTTTTTCCCCCCATTTAGTATCCAGGGGCCCATTCATGGATTCTTATATTAATTAATCCTTCATTCATTCATTTTCATTTCGGCTTAGTCCCTTTATTAATCTGGGGTCGCCAACTTATCCAGCATATGTTTTACACAGCGGATGCCCTTCCAGCTGCAACCCATCTCTGGGAGACATCCATACACACCCATTCACACTCATACACTACGGACAATTTAGCTTACCCAATTCACCTGTACCGCATGTCTTTGGACTTGTGGGGGAAACCGGAGCACCCGGAGGAAACCCACGTAAACACGGGGAGAACATGCAAACTTCACACAGAAATGCCAACTCGAAGCCGAGGCTCGAACCAGCGACCTTCTTGCTGTGAGGCGATCATGCTACTCACTGCGCCACCGTGCAGCCATGAATTAATCAGTTAGCTGGATTTTGTTGTTGACTGTTTGACATGATACAGAATTGTTTGTTTTTTTGAAGCTCTGTCATACCAAGTACTGTGCTTAAAAAATGGTGTGGCTTTTACCTATAGTGAGAGTCTTTGGTAGATTCTGCTGACCCCAAACAGAGCCAGGCCACTTCTGCAGGCAATCTGCATCTCAAATCACCTGTAACAATAACATGTGGCCTGTAAAAATGGCATTGGGGAGAAGAAACCGTTGAAATAAATATGTATTTTTGTTTTATGAGTGCACAAACGTATTCTCGTAGCTTCACAATATTCTGATTGAACCGATGAAGTCATAGGGTCTGATTTGAGGATGTTTTTGATCTTTTTCTCGACTTTGAACATGTCGGGTCCATGGCTGTCAATGGAGGATGAGGGAGCTCTCAGATTTCATGGAAAATATCTTAATTTGGGACAACATGAGTACAAGTAATTATTGACAGAATTGTATTTTTTGGATGGACTAACCATTTAAAGTCATAGTTAATTTAGCTGATAATAACCATAAATCATTCTTATGTGAACATTGATATCGTGGAAGGATATTCTGTTAACATAATTTCTCTAGTGTTCCCCTGATGGCTGTCTGATACAGATGTTGGTGCAATCCACTGCACGAATGACATGAGCTGTAACACAAAATAATGAGTGTCCTACTGTGATTGTGCTAATAACAATTGTGTTCAGTGTGTTACCTGCACAATCGCCTCACAGCAAGAAGGTCGCTGGTTCGAGCCCCGGCTGGGTCAGTTGGCATTTCTGTGTGGAGTTTGCATGTTCTCCCCATGTTTGCGTGGGTTTGCTCCGGGTGCTCCGGTTTCCCCCACAAGTCCAAAGACATGCGGTACAGGTGAATTGGGTAAGCTAAATTGTCCGTAGTGTATGTGTGTGAATGAGAGTGTATGGATGTTTCCCAGTGATGGGTTGCGGCTGGAAGGGCATCCGCTGCGTAACACATATGCTGGATAAGTTGGCGGTTCATTCCGCTGTGGCGACCCCAGATTAATAAAGGGACTAAGCCGAAAAGAAAATGAATGAATGAATGTTACCTGCAGTCTAGAACTCCTCATTGATATGGAGGGATCTTCTGTGTTCAGAGAAAGTGATAAATATGTGCGCAGGTTATTTCAGTAGACAACACTTCTTGTAAATTGGCTTTACTGAGGTTCTCAGTGTCTCCAACAAAACAGGAACAGGCCATTTGCTAGGAATCACAGCGCTACACAAACCATATGTATACTGTAAAAAAAATAACATGTTCTGTATTTTGTGGTTCACGTGGTGTTTTCTGTTTATTAATGGTTGTGAATTGCATTATGGGAGTTTTATCTCTGCTCTGTCGACTTTTGATGTTGAAAATTCAATACTGCAGATTAACAAAGTGACTTTTACTAGTTTAAGACAAGATATTGTTTAAGAAATAATATAGAGAGAATTAAAAGAACAGAAAAAGTACTCGTAGTTTGTTACCAGGATTTTGTACCATGATGTACAACACAAATAAAGACAATATATGACTTCAAACTATTAAAAATGTCAACAATAGTCACTTATACAAACTTTTCAACATCAGAAGCTTTTGGAGGAAAGATCAAGATCACGTAATGCAATCCAAAAGAACAAAGTAAAAAAACATGAACCACCAAATATGAATAACTGTTTTTTTTATTACAAATATTTTTTACAGTGTAGGATAGTAAGATCATGTTTTTCTTTGGACCTACCAGTCTACACATATATCAGATGCCATCACTTGATAGTCAGACACTTGTCAGCAAAAGTCAACGGGTCTGACCTGACCTGTCCTCTCATGCTTGAATGCTTATCTGAGTATAACACTTCCTCATCCACATCCCCAAACAAAAGGCATGGCATCATGAAGAGAAAATGCCTGAATTTGACTTTAGCCTATATAATGTTAGGCCTATACCATAACCTTTGCAACTTAATCAGCAATTTCTTATATTTTCAACAACCGCAATAATATAAAGGGGGTGCGGAAAGTATTCAGACCCCCTTAAAATTTTCACTCTTTTATATTGCAGCCATTTGCTAAAATCCTTTCAGTTTCTTTATTAATGTACACACATCACGCCATATTGATAGAAAAACACAAAATTGTTGACATTTTTGCATATTCACTAAAAAAAGAAAAACTGAAATATCACAGGGCCTCACGGTGGCGCAGTGGGTAGCATGATCGCATCACAGCAAGAAGGTCGCTGGTTCGAGCCTCTGCTGGGTCAGTTGGCATTTCTGTGTGGAGTTGGCATGTTCTCCCGTGCCGGGTGCTCTGGTTTCCCCCACAAGTCCAAACACATGCGCTATAGGGGAATTGGGTATGCTAAATTGTCTGTAGAGAATGAGTGTGTGTGGATGTTTCCCAGTGATGGGTTGCGGCTGGAAGGGCATCCGCTGCGTAAAACATATGCTGGATAAGTATTCAGACCCTCAGTATTTAGTAGAAGCACCCATTTGATCTAATACAGCCATGAATCTTTTTGGGAAAGATGCATCAGGTTTTTCAGACCTGGATTTAGGGATCCTCTGCCATTCTTAATGAGGGGAAAAAAATGAACTTTACTGATTTTAGCAAATGCAATATAACAAAGAGTGAAATATTGAAGGGGGTCTGAATACTTTCCGTACCCACTGTATGTATTCATCAAACGTTTTTGGCAATAGACAAAAATACACTGTATCAGTCAAAATTATAGATTTTTCTTTTATGCCAAATATTATTAGGATATTAAGTAAAGATCATGTTCCATTAAGATATTTTGTACATTTTCTACTGTAGATATATAAAAACTTGTTTTTTTTGTTAGTAATATGCATTGCTAAGCACTTTGTCTGGACAACTTAGGTGATTTTCTCAATATGTATATTGTTTTGAACACTTAGATTCCAGGTTTTCAAATAGTTGTTCATTCATTCATTCATTTTCCTTCGGCTTAGTCTGTGATTATCAGAGGTCGCCACAGCGGAATGAACTGCCAACTATTCCAGCATATGTTTTACGCAGTGGATGCCCTTCCATCCACAACCAAGTACTGGGAAACATCCATACACTCTCGCATTCACACACAACCATCCACTACGACCAATTTAGTTAATCCAATTCACCTATAGCGCATGTGTTTGGACTGTGGGGGAAAGCCAGACACCCAGAGGAAACCTACATGAACACAGGGAGAACATGCAAACTCCATATAGAAATGCCAACTGACCAGGACTCAAACCAGCGACCTTCTTGCTGTGATGCGACAATACTAAGCACTGAGCCACCATGTTGCCCTCAAATAGTTGTATTTCAGCCAAATATTGTCCAATCCTAACAAACCATGCATCACTGGAATGCTTATTTATTCAGAAAATACATTATTTTGTTATCCAGGCTGGTGGTTTATTCTGCTGTGGCAACCCCTGATGAATAAAGGGACTAAGCCGAAGAAAAATGAATGAATGTTATAACATATGAACAATAATTTGTCTTATTTTTTGCCTGTTTTCATGCAACTGTGTTATAGGGATAGGATATCATGAAAATCCCAGTTAATCTCTAATTCTGCTTTTATGCAATGTCCATCTAATGTTTTATTCAGGTTCACAAACTTGTTTGAAAAGACAAATTATCGAGAGTTAAATTATCATAAGTAAAAATGGCATCTGCCAACTCAAAATACAAAGAATGGAACAAAAATAAAATAAAAATCAGACATCCAAAATTGTGAACAATATTTAGTAAGTTTATTCCATTTTCATCTTTACACATTTCAGACATCACTGAACGTATCATTCAGTATAAATTGTAAGTCTGCATATTCCCAATAAAATAGAATGTAATATTATAACCACCCTTGCAATTGGTAACATTTGATTGAAACCTCTGAACTCACCAGTGTTCTCAAAACCTAATTCTGGATGTTAAATACTACAATAGTTATAGTCATAATAGCATCTCATTGTTCAGCCAAAAATCTCCTCTTGACTCTTCCTACACAGTATCTGCGCATTACTCTTTATGAATATAAACATCATCAGTGTATATATGGCATATCACATATTGTAAAATCTGTCCATTATTAACAGGACTGCAGTGCTTCCACAAATACACACCATCATCATATTCAATAAACACCTCAACCTGCAAAGAGATCACATAAAGTATTATTAACCTCCCATTGTAAATCTCTCTTACAGCATTTTAATGCACCTTTATTGACCGTGAACACACAGAGTAACTTTGAAAGGAGTTAAACCTTTGAATGATGCTGAGAAATCTTTTTTTTTTTTAAGTTCTCACACTCAGATGTCCACAGTTTATATCAATAATGCCGATCTGATGATAAGTAGTCTGTAGATGGTCATTGTGGTTTCACCTTCCCTCTAGTTTGCTGCGTGTCTTGTGATGTCACAGAGTGTGATGTCACAGAGTCGTGCGTAGGAGTCTCATCACACGCTGGTAGAGCTGCTGAACAACGGAGACCAGATTCCTGCAACACACAGAAAAGTTACAGTCAGTGTTAAAAAAAA
>CAIGQW010055820.1:361004-411324 GCA_903798125.1 Danio choprae | reverse complement strand
TGTGTTACCTAGTTACTTTTAAAGGAAAGTAATGTAAAAGTATGTTTTTTTTAGAATAAGATAGGCTTGAAATGTAACTTTTTTACCCAACACTGGTTAGAGTTAGGCAGTCATACACAGGATTTATTGTATTATAGAGGCAGCCGTGGCCTAAAGGTTGAAAATTTGGACTTGTGATCCAAAGGTTCGATTCATAGATGGGGGAATGAATAAACAACACTTTCTTCCACCCTCTTTGGCTCATGAGCAAGTCCCATGAGCAAGACACTGAGGATAATTTATCCTTTTAAAAAGAATTTTTAAACATTTTTATCTATCATTACTCACTCTCAAGTCCCCTATATTACTTTTACTTCTGAAAAAACAACAATTGATAACCAACAGAGTCTACACCAAAATTCAATGGGCTATATGCACGGCAAGTGTTTTTTAGCCACAGATAAACTTTGGGTGAAAGGTTTACGTGGCTTTTTTCACTTTAATAAGGTTCCTTTTATCATTCATTCATTTACTTTTCAGCTTAGTCCCTTTATTAATCTGGGGTCGCCACAGTGGAATGAACCGCCAACTTATCCAGCATATGTTTTACGCAGCGGATGCCCCTCCAGCTGCAACCTATCACTGGGAAACATCTACACACTCTCATTCACACACATACAGACACTACGGACAATTTAGCTTACCCAATTCACCTGTACCGCATGTCTTTGGACTTGTGGGGGAAACCGGAGCACCCAGAGGAAACCCACGCCAACACGGGGAGAACATGCAAACTCCACACAGAAACGCCAACTGACCCAGCCGGGGCTCGAACCAGCGACCTTCTTGCTGTGAGGCGAACGTGCTACCCACTGCGCCACCGTGAGGCCTGGTTTCTTTTACATCATCGATAATGTAATTTAATTCAAATATAATCCAATAAATAGACTTTAGAATTAATTTATTTGTTCAAGGGAGATGAAAGGTTATTTAAACCAGAGTAATCAAGAGCAGCAGGTAAGCGCAGACACTCTATTGAAAATACTGACATAAAATTTCCATATTTTAGACATGGCGTGGAACGATGCAATTTAATGCAGTGCTTCTAGCTGGTGTGATACCTACTTTATAATGTATCTCAATTAGGCAGTGAAGATCATTAATTTAACAATGACATGACAGTTCACCGGAAGCACCTGAAAAATTGCATAAAAGTCCCTGTGCATATAGCCCAATCAATCCCAAATTTTAAACATTCTTGCTCCAATTATTGAATTTTTGTGCAGACTATCTCTTTAAATTATTGACACTAAAATTTGTTTATAGTTTTCATGAATATCATTCATGAGAATGTCTACAGTAACACAAACAAAAAAAAAGGTTTCTCTTGTACACAACAACAGCATCTTGGAGGCTTAAAATGCAGACTTTTAAAAATGACTTTTTTAGTCAACTAAAACAATGGAAATCTGCGAAAACAGTGACACAATGGGTATTACCGGTTCAGTGAACAGGCGTGGATGAATATTTGGCAACCAAAACAATAATGGTATATGTGCAAGGTGACATCCGCAACTACTGGCTTTGCATGCATAATATAGCATTTCTAGTTATTATTTACAGATCAGTGTGAACGGATCATTTTGACATGTAAATGTACCACGAGACACCTTGACCTCGTTCACACTCCTGTCTAACTATCTGATGTCCTGGCAAAAAATTCGGAAACATAATACTGGTGTGAGCTGTTTCAGTAGACTGCGACTTTCAGATATACACCATACCCTAAATGCCTAAATATATTAAAATAATCAAACACTCACCTGGCACCATTGGAGACACAGTTGTTTCTGTCTGGATGAAGGCAGAAGAGTGAAGCCAAACAGTACGCACAGCACAAAAACATGGAAAGCAGTCTTCGCTTTAAAGACATCTTCTGCCCACTGCTCTAAAGGATCTTTAGTGGTCCTTTCGAAAAGCCCAAGATGTTCTTTATTAAGCTGAGGGTAAAGATGGGCTGTGATTTGTAGGTGAGGGCAGGGCACAGTTTGCCCAAACCGAGTCCAAGAGCTTTCTGTGACCAGAGTGTAGCAACAACTGCTGACCAAAATACACTTTCAATAGCAGTGAACAGTCTAGTAGGGGTGAATAACATCATCACATTGTTGAGCCGGTGAGAGCCAGGCTTTATTGTGTAGCATTGACATAAAAAGATCTTTCCGTGTTATGGATGACTGTGTTCAGATTGTTAAAAACCAGTTGTGTTGTTTTAAGTCCATTGTACTTAATGCCTTATTCACATGACTCCAGAGGAAAGTTTAAAGAGGTCACAGCATTATTACGGAATTAATGTAACTCATCCTACCCCCAAATTATATATCCATATCTGTCTTCTGACCCTGGTTCTTATGATAAAGTGTGAATGGGTTTGGATATGGTAAATGTTTATTCAGAGTGATTCTGTTTATTCAGAGTTCACTCATGAGTAATCACAGTCACGCTGTTAGTGTCCACCCACCTCCCATCCCACTCTTCAAACCCAACCCTCTGTCCTTGTTCATCAGTTTCTTTTCCCCTTTTTAGTTTGAAGAACGATCCCATGCTGGTAGAAAGACATCTCAGATATACGGCAAACAAAATGTACACTGTTGCATCGCCATGATTTGAATGAAAGTTCTGATCTTTTGTCTTGACGCCCCAAGAGATGAAGACAGAAAGTTTGGAATCTTTATTCTAGACATCTTTTCTGAAGTTGGATCGTGTTCTTTGTTGAATCTACTGGGGTTTTCCACTGTGAGAAGAATGGAGAAAGGAGTTTGTCTACGTCTGGTCACAGTTTCAGGCAAGGAGCACTCTTGTACATCTGGAAATCGAGATGTAACCCGAGGATATTTCTTAACGAAGGGCCAACGATAAGGATTTCATAAGAGCTGTCTTTGTACTTCAATAAGGTTAGGTTGCAATTTCACTATAATCAAATTCACATGGACAAATTCTCTTCACAGTAGGAAGTATGCTCTGATGGGACCTGGATGACAGCCAGACAGAACAAGGGTCAGATAAACGAAAGTACAACAACAGAAAAAGGATGATGTTTTGCTTTTCCCAATGGGGGAAAAGAAAGATCGACATCCTTGTGTCCATTTCCTCTTCTTGAAACCATCTAGGGTCATTTTACCAATCCTTTAATGCAACAATGATCCCTTTCAACATGACTCAGGAGACTTCCTTGCAAACTATGAAGGAGAACTTCAGAGTGACATCACCCAGTCCAGAGCTCACTACTCCCGCTGTTATAGAAAGAGTTGTTGTGACCACTGGCTATATTCTCAGTGTGGGATCCATATTGATCATCTCCACCAACCTTCTAGTCGCCATATCCCTGATCATGCTCATCCGCAAAAGAGGCTACCAGAGTTGGTGTTTTGTCTTAAACCTGTCTATTGCGGATATTCTCGTCGGTGTGGCTATTACAGGCATTGCCACTGATGCTCTCCAAGGAACAACAGCCTCTATGGAGAAGGGCATTTGTTTGTTTCGGATGACTTTCATCATGGCGCCGACTGCCGCCTCTATTCTAACAATGTTCATGATTTCGCTGGATCGCTACATGGCCATAAAACTGCCGCTCCGCTATCCAGAGTTAATGAATAAGAAGATGATCGCGGGGGCTCTGGTCTTCACTTGGATTCTCTCATCATTGGTGGGATTTTCTCCGGGGATTTTAAAACCGATGCAGCAGGAAAACTATCACAAGGTCTGCACGTTCTTCTCCGTCATCGAGCCCAAAAGCATAGTTGTAGTCTTCTGCATGTTTTTCTTCCCGCTGCTCTCAGTCTTCATCTATTTCTACATGGATATCCTAAAAATCGCCTGTAGCCACCAGAAGCGCATTCGTGCCCAGCAAGCCAGTTCACGATTTTTGACGTCTAGCCGTTATTGGGGTCACGTAAAAGCCTTACGGACTGTAGCCGTGCTGGTTGGATGCTTCACTCTCTTTTGGTGTCCATTTTTCGTGGTCAGTATTGTGCAGGTTTCATGTCCAGACTGTGAACTTTATTACTTTTTGGAGAACCATCTGTGGTTGCTGGGAACCGCAAACTCTCTTATCAATCCCCTGGTGTACGCCTGCTGGCAGCGAGAGGTGAGGGACCAGATCTGTGAACTCTTTGCTTATATTAAAGTGGGGTTTTGACGTGAGAGGCACTCCGAGGGAGGGGACGGATGCACAACAGACCACCTTACTACGCTGTAGAGTTTCATGACAAGACTCTGGCCATGCCGTTAAATTGCCATTAAATTACTGTAGGTCTGTCACAATTCCGGAATAACATCCGGAAAATATTCCAAACAGAGTTGGATTGTCCTTTTAGTCTGCTGTTCAGAGGAAACCGTAAAAGTCTCTTAATGGAGCCCAGAGTATCTGTTGAAATAAAACATACAGCACATTTGTTTGCTTTCCCTTTCCGCCTGCAATGAACACATTACTTTTAAAATGTAACCAAAAGCTTTTCCAATTGTAAAATGAATGACTGTGATGCATTAAACAAGTATATTCAACATGTGTTTTTGTCAACATATTATCCAATATATATTTGTTTACAACAGAAAATATTTGAAAATCTTTATACAGAGTGAGAGCTAAACGAATGTATACAAACTGTACATTTGTGTACAGTTTATGTATACAACTGTACTTTGACAGAATTCGATTTTAGCTAGTAGACATCTAAGGAAGACATTGCACACAAACTGAAGAGGAAATTCTGACAGTTGATTATTTTTGGTTTAGATTTGTCAGTGGTTTGATGATTTGAAAAATCTACTTTTACATTCTACTTTTAAATGACTGGTCAGGGATTTTATTCTGCTAAGGAAATAAAATAAAAATATAAATATATACAGTATATATTTTTTTCATCATTATTGCCCGCTTGTTGACATAGGATTAGAACTGAAAGATCTCAGGCTAAAAGGAAATATTCTGAAACTGATTCTGTGCAGTAATAATAATTATGAATAACATTACACAAATAAAATATATAATAAACCAAAAATATATACAAAACTTTAGCAGGAATGATGCAGTAATATAAAACATATATACATTAGTATATTTGAATTTGGCCAATGAAATACTCAAATTTTTATATTACTGACGAAAAAAAATGTGTGGTATCTAAGGGTCCTTGAAATATTTGTTATATATATATAACTTTATCCTTATTAACTTTTCCGCTTGTTCACTTAAGTTTATGACTGAAGTAACATTCTGGGAACATTCTGAAAAGATTTTGTGCAGTAATATTTGTGAACAATATTATCCAAATAAAATATAAAATTTTATACCACATAGGCTTCGGCAAGAAGGATGCATTAATATAAAACTAATAGATAAGCATATACGGCTTTGGCCAACGTTACCAATACTTACTTTTGATATCAATGACAGTGAAAATTTTTAATTTTTATATTGTTATTATTGTTATATGTATTTTTTATTGAATCATTATTTACTTTTTTGTCATATTTATGTATACCTACTATTTTATTTTATTTTTATTAATCCTGTTTTAGACTGTGTGTGTGTGTGTAAATGTTATGTATACTGTCTGTAAGTACAGTATTGATTACCTGCCGTTACAGTGCCAGTAAAAGTATCGATATATCCTTCATGTAGGCTCAGTACTCCCTGTTGTAAAGTATGAGAAATACAATTACAGATTCATAATTAATGCTAAAAAACTACTTGAAAAAAGAAACTACTTAAAAAAAAGAAACAACTTGATAAACCTGTTTCCAACACCCCATGACTCTTGTGCAAATTATGGGATTAACTTTAGCCAAACTGAAACAATCAGTGAAAGGTTTGCAATAATAAGCTTTTTCAAAAACAACAATGAGGTAACGTCATTCTCCTTACCCTGTAACTATCATTAAAAGACAAGAAGACAGACATTTTGCATATATCAGTGTTGCCTCCAAGATTTTACAACTAACAATCAGAGAATTACACACAAAATCAATAAAATACAGTAAAGATGAGTTTGCTTTTTATTTTTTTAAATACCACAGATTGAGGGTTGCCGTATCATGTGACAAATCGCACCTTGCATTCAGCCAAAGGCCATTTAAATTAGTGTTGAATCAGTTGCTAATCTTCTACATCTTCAACTACACATCTGCCCCAGTTAGCACTGCAAATCCTCTCACACTTAAATGTTGCACTTAAACATTTGATTCTGGTCTAAAACATGCTAGAAAAGAGTGTTCTGATGATTTATTATTACAGATATATCAGGCTTTAAATGGCCAAATTTATTAGATATTGAGAATATGAATGTAAACAGCTAGCTAAGCTTTACTTAGCAGCTGAAAGGGCAAAAATAAAGCAGTTTGGAACATTTGTTTTTTTTATATTGAAATCATAAATGGTAATCAGCATTTCACATAGTAGCCTATACTATTTACATAAAAGACACATTTATTTTTATTTATTGCAGTATGATGAAAGCTCTGTAAATTTAAGTGTGGTGGTCAAAACTAATGCAATTCAGAGGTCTGCAGATAAAAAATTGAATGATTATTTTGATAAATATATTTTAGAATTGGGATCATGGTGACGCAGTGGGTAGCACAATCGCCTCACAGCAAGAAGGTCGCTGGTTCGAGTCTCGGCTATGTCAGTTGGCATTTCTGTGTGGAGTTTGCGTGTTCGTGTGGGTTCCTCCGGGTGCTCCGGTTTCCCCCACAAGTCCAAAGACATGCGGTATAGTGAATTGGGTAAGCTTAATTGTCCATAGTGTATGAGTGTGTGTGGATGTTTCCCAGTGATGGGTTGCAGCTGGAAGGGCATTCGCTACATAAAACATATGCTGGATAAGTTGGCGGTTCATTCCGCTGTGATGACCCCAGATTGATGAAAGGACTAAGCCGAAAAGAAAATGAATGAATGAATTTTTGAATTTTCCAATGCTAATGATATTGCTAATGAAGCTTTTCAGCAAAGATTTGTTTATTTTGATAAGTCCTTTGCGTGTTAAATAAGTTAATAGCCTAGTAGCTTTATTAAGTTATTATTGATTTAACACGTAAATCTTAAATTTCTCTCTGTTTCCTTTATAACTTAGAGCAACGAAACAACACATGAAATGGAGCAAAAATTGCTGATAATTTTGAGAGAATTTGCTTAATTGGTGATTTTAAAATTCTAATGTAAAGCATGAAGAAAACATACAGATCATTCAGTCGAACTAAAGGAAAGGAAACATGATTTTTAAGCAGTGTTAAAAGCATGTTTTGTTTGTTTGTTTGTTTTTCATAGTTTGTTTGCTTTCATAATTTTAATTTATTGTTTTATAAACGACTATTTTAATGATTTAATTACGGTGTAGCAAAACGATGGGTAATTTGTGATTACCATGGTTTAACTACAAAAACGCTATGTGGACAGTTAGTCAAATACATATCCCACAATCCTTTTCCCTAAACCGGAAGACAATAGTACCACGTGTGGACTGCGAGGGACGAACTGTTTCCGGAGTGACTGCGGTTCATCAAAATGAAGTAAGTGATGAGTTAAATGTTTGCATTTAATTGAAATATTTCAAATACATTTATTTCCATATGTTTCTTGTTCGCCTTAGAAAATAACTAGACCCCTCAGTGATGCCTGTCCCTACAGGCGAAAGCTAATACTTAGCCTCTGTTTTGCAGCAACAGCTAAAGCTAACAGAAATATAAACGTAAACTACCTTTAGTCACTGTTCAGTTTCATGTGTTTACAAGACACCGAGAACAAAATAAAGCAAACCGATAAGACCAGTATACGTTTCACTCAGCAATTGCTAGTAACTTTCCAAATAAATAGAAATAAATGTGAAATTGTATAATAGAAATATTATTTTGTTGTAAAACGTTCTTCAATAATGACTGTTTACCTGTTATTGAGAAATCATTTTTACAGCTTAGAAACCTCATCACGTCATTAAAGTAGCCTATGTCTTTTGGCAGAAAATTACAATTGGTCATAATAACAAAGAGTTTAAATAGTTGTGATATAAAATCAACTTTATTCCACTATAAAAGGATTTCTTAACGCTGAAGTTAAAACATTGGTAAAATGAATATAAACATAGCCAATTTGTAATTTTACATCTTATGTTAAATTAAGAAGAAAGGTTATCAGTAGAACTATTGATTAGCAGAACTAAACAAAATTTTATATATATATATATATATAGAGAGAGAGAGAGAGAGAGAGAGAGAGAGAGAGAGAGAGAGAATATATATATATACATATATACGCGCGCACACATAAATACACACACACACATATGCATCTTTTTGCTAAATGTTTTATTTAGGTTGTAAGAAATTTCAAAATCATAAAGAATCCTGAATATATTTTCATATTTTAAATATGAATAACAGAATAATAAGCAACATTAAAAGTCTCATATATTGTGGCCCACTAAATAAATGAAAAAGCAAACATATGTTCATTGTCTGTCTTTTTTTTTTTTTGCTTTTATTTCTCCTTAAATGTAGTCCACTGACCAAAGTGAAGCTGATCAATGAGCTGAATGAAAGAGAAGCTCAGCTGGGCGTCAAAGAGACTGTTTCCTGGCATTCAGTCTATAAGAACAGCGCCTGGGTCTTCATCGGTGAGGGACTGATGAACATTATTACAATGTTACATCGTGGCTGTGTAAAAGACAGATCTATCAGATCTATCACAATACTGGTTAATAAATGCTCTCTGGATAGGCTATATTACTTTCTGTCAGATGGTGGCAGCATTCATCTGCAACTAAATGTGTGTTTTTTGTAGACAATGGCATGATTTTAGTCTTTCTCCAGAAACCCACACTGGTACACAGTGATCTGACCTTGTAAAATTTCAAAGTGATGTACATTTATTGTTGTATGTGTTTTTTTCCCTCCCCCTGTGAATATTATTATTATTTTTTTTAATATTTCCCAAATGATGTTTAACAGAGCAAGGAAGTTTTACATTATTTCCAATAATAATTTTTTCTTTTGGAGAAAGTCTTATTTGTTTTTATTTCGGCTAGAATAAAAGCAGTTGTTAATTTTTTTTAAACCATTTTAAGGTCAATATTATATATATCATTGTATTATATATACATATAATGTGTGTGTATATATGTATTTTAAGTGAATGTAAATATGTATAATAATAATAACATCTGCAGGTGGATTTCCATATGAGCTGACAGAAGGAGATATCATCTGTGTTTTCTCTCAGTAAGTCATGAGTGTTCATTTCAAACATGTCTTTTTGTGCTAAAGATGTCAGTATTTATTTATTTATTTATTTTTCTGCTAGTGAAGCTTAATCCTCTTCTGTGAATGTCAGGTATGGAGAGATTGCCAACATCAACTTGGTTCGAGATAAAAAGACAGGCAAATCCAAAGGATTCTGTTTCCTGTGCTATGAAGATCAGAGAAGCACCATTCTGGCTGTCGATAACTTTAATGGAATCAAGGTGAACAGATTTTCTAGTGTCTTTTTAGTGTCATGGTCTTTTTCAACCTGAATTTAGTGTGTATATATACATATACAACTATGGAAAAATTCCAAAATCTCAGCTTCTCTGAAGTATGGGTTTGAGTAAAATATAAATATTTGTTTTATTATATAAAGGTCTGATAACATTTATTCCAAATATTAAATAAATATATTTTAATTGAGAGCTTTTTAAATTGAAAAAATAAATGTTTTCATTGTTTTCAAAAACCAGGATTATTACATCAAATATTGCTTTTCTAACTTAGCTCAGTTAAAACATTGATATTGTGTGTGTTGCCTAAATAACAATGAATATACAGTAAATATGCCTAAAAACATGGCATTTGTTTATTTTGACCAATTGTCCATTTAAGCTCTAAATGACAAATCTTATTTTGAGAAGAATGCCACCAGTTATTTGGAGAACAACAAAAAGAAACAAAAACATATTTTATAGTGTTTATATCCATAATAAGATATAAGTAGATAATATTTAATTAAGGTATGTATAATTAGATAGTAAGTTTTATATATATATATATATATATTTATATATATATATATATATATATTATTTATTTTTATTTTGTTTGTTTTTATACTACACATTTTAAATAATATAATTTTCCCATAAAAAGGTTTTTTAGTTCAGATATTAAAAAGATGCTCATCATGTATTAGTCATTGAATTTAAGAGTTCATATTTTAATTAATTTTGTAATATATATCTAGGAAATAATGTCATCTTGTCATTAACTCACGTATTGCTATTTGTTTTGTCTACTTTAAAGATTAAGGGCCGAACCATACGTGTGGACCACGTAGCAAATTATCGACCACCGAAGGACACGGATGACATTGATGACATCACTAAACGTTTACGCGAGGAGGGATGTGCTCCTAAAGCAGTTTCATCCTCTGAGGAAGAGTCTGCGGAAGAGTACGCTGTACCTGCAAAGAAGCCTAAAAAAGGTGAGAAGAGCGCTGTTTGGTGAATACATGTAACTACAGTTAATAACTCATTTATTTCAAGAGGCTATTCTAATTTTATTTACCAGACAATATTATTTTAATGCTTTTGTAATATAAAAAAAACATTGATTGGCTGTTTTTTTTTGTTATCAGTGTTTATTTAGTTGAAAATTAGTTTTTCTCATATTTTTTTGTTAACGGTATTTTGATGATTCACAGGCACTGAAGTAAACGAGATAATTAAAATAAAAATCTGTTATAAATTGCAAAAAGTAAACGTTTTTACTCAAGACAAATATGTTTTGGAAACAGATTGGAAAAAGCTGAGGGCCGTTCATCATTTTAATCAATTACACTGAAGGTGATCTACTTTCACCCCCACAACCAATTTGAGTTTTAGTATTATGCTACTATTAATAATAAACTTTTCTTTAAGTTGAACAATACGCAATGATATTATACTCTAAAAGCATCTGCCATAGTCATCGTAAACCTTCCACAGCACGTGCAAGGTGTAGTTTCATTTGTTTGTTTGACTGAATAGTCAGTGCTATAATTTAAATATTGTGTGGTTTATTTTATACTAAATTAATTCTATTTAAAAGTTAGTTCACCCAAAAATGGAAATTCTGTTATTAATTACTTCCCCTCATGTTGTTCATGTTAGGAGAGCTCTCTGATCCTCCATAGGCAGCAACAGTCCTGAGATGTTTAAAGAAAAGAAACCAAAAACAATGTAGAAATATTCGTATGATATGAGCTTTGTAAGATTACAGTCGAACCACTAAAGTCACATGGAATATTTTTACAATGTTTTTGGTTTTGTGTTTTTCTCCAGGGGTATGTCATATATTAGTGGCCGCTCACACAGAATGCATTAACGCACTACTTTTATCTTGTTTTAAATGTAAACATGAGCTTGACAGAGTTATGCTCGCGCCTCGAGTCTTTTAAAGCGCCGTACATGTGAATGCTGCATTTTTTGACGCTGTCTCAAGTTGGAAGATCTTCAACTTTTCATATGCAGCTCATCACTGTCAGGTCCATAAGGAGTGGGCCAATCAGAAAAGCTTGGAGGTGGGACAACCATTGCAAGCTTCTGTTTATAGTAGAAAGTTGGCATGACAGCTGTTTTATTTACTGTTATACTATGGCGGAGAATATCCTGAGTTATATGATGTATCTACAAGGGCTTGTCATAACATATTGTTTTCCTATTTCTAATTAGTCCGTTATTGTCGTTATTACATCATGTTCGTAATATCATGTCACGAGGACCTCTTGCTGCAACTTGGGTCTTGTGTTTTTTTTAACCCTTTAACTGCCCCACCAAGAAAAAATGATAGTCGGTTTATGGTAAAAGTACCAGACTTAATACATGTACTACGAAAAATCTGAAAATATGAAGTGTAAGACCAATTTATTTAAAAAAATATTTAAAATAAATCATTTTTGAATTCTAAATCACCTTTTTTTTTTTTTTAAGTATGCCATAAAATCTTTCGGATTCTCATTTAACATGATTTAGGCTTTATTGTCAAAAAACAAAACAAGAAAACAAGTGTAGTAGTGCAACAGGATGTTTGTTTTTTGTAAACTAACAATGCTGTGTGTGTAAGCTATTATTTAAAACAGTCATTCTTTAAATGACTTTAACAGTCATTATTTAAAACAGTAAAAACATGGTCAACCGTTTGGTAAAGGGGCAGTTAAAGGGTTAAGCAAAGACACATTCGGTGTGAATGAGCTCAGGCAGCCATCTTGTGACTGAATGCGCAGGTTGTCAGTTTCACCAAAGCAGGTTTTATTTCCGTCAGCTTTGCATTTAATTAAAGAATGAATAAACTATCACAGCTCAAACCAATGTTTTTTTGGCAAATAGGTGTCTAATAAGTGGGATACAGTACCTCCAGGGCAGTTGTTTTTGCAGAATAAAGCTCTTCAGTCTTATACAACAGCGCTCCGCTGTCTGGCTTTATTCTGTGATAACCTCGTGGATGTACTTTATTCCAAACTTCTTCCAAATCTGCTCTTAATACATGAACACAGAGAAATTTGCACAAATAAAAAAAACTCTTGGATACAAAATCAAGGTATTATTTTTGAGAACTTAATGAAATGTCAGCAAATGCCTCTCTGGAATAAGTGACTACCCATGAAATATAAACATCAATCTGACAATACATAAGTCTGACAAATGAATAGAATTTTAAATGTCACAAGAGATACACATTTATTGATGAACATTGTTTGTTACGCTTCAGATAAAAAGGAGAAGAAGAAAAAGAAGAAGGAGAAGAAAGAGAAGAAAAAGGCTCTGAAGGAGGAGAAACGCGAGGGACGCTCTCAAAGCTCGGCTTCTTCTCCTGTCAGAGTGAAGAAGGAGAAGGAGGACGCGGCGTATGAGAAATACAGCGTGAAGGGACCAGCCGGCAGCAGAAGAGACAGAGCAGATGAGCAGGAGCAGTTCAGAGAAAGAGAAGAGGGCAAGAAGACCGACAGGAGACATGCAGACACACAGCAGAGAGAAAGAGACAGAGGAAGAGAGAGAGATGGGGAGAGAGACAGAGAACGAGAGAGAGACAGAGGAAGACAGAGAGATGGGGAGAGAGACAGAGAACGAGAGAGAAACAGTGACAGAGAGAGAGACAGAGGTAATGGTAAACACAAAGATCACAGTCGTGAAAGAGAATACAGGCGAAACTGAGCAAACATAGTAGTTTACATTTTCTTTTGATGTGAAAAATGTGCACATTTTTATTTTTATTGTACTTCAAAAATGTAAATAAATGTTTCACACTTTTAATCAGTCTACCTGGAATAAATGACTAATGGCCACTAGATGTTAACTTACACACATTACATTTGACTAATAAATAGATTTAATTTGAACTTAGCACAAATACTAATAAAGATAAATGTACTAAAAATGTCCTGATGAACTCCAAAATCAAGATGATGTGAAGAATACCTGCCAGTTGTAAAACTGAATTCAATTGTAAAATAAAATGAACTAATAAAAAAGACATTTAGGGTGCTTTCACACCTAGACGTTTGATTGTGAACCTGGTGCTTTTGCCCCGTTTGCTCGGTTTGTTTGGCATATGTGAACAGTGCAATCGTGCTCTGATCTGTGCCAAAACAATCAGTCCAAGACCGCCTGAATAAGTTTAAACGAACTCGTTTCGACTGTAGTGAGGAAGCAATATGATCCAACGAACTAACGAACTAGCCTATATCAAAGTGTATTATGGTTATGTAATAGGCATATATACGACTATATGAAGAGAGAATAATGAGTATGGCAGGATGTCATTCCTACCGGTAAATGTGGGTTTCATATCTAATACGAAATTGAAAGCATGCTGAAACATTAGGAAATGTTTTCCGTTAGGAAAATTGACCAAAATTACCACCTGGTATTGTATTCCACCTAATATTTTGTATTAGGTCTATTGTTTTGTTAATTTCTGCACTGACGCCTCGAAAGAAAGATCAAAATTCATCTGCTTCATGCTCTGACTGCAGTCTCGGTTCATTCTCTTTATAATTTAAAGATTGTAATACATAATTCTAGCCGTTTTTTTAAGCTCTGACCAATGTGAGGAGTTTACTCGCACGTGACTTATTTTAATATTGTTGGTCCATTTAGAACAAGTGAAATGCACCAAGAACAAAAAGCAACATTGTAACAAAAAAACTATCGATCTACAGGTGTGAAAGCACCCTTAGTTATAGAATTTTTATAATTAAGAAATGTAGCAAAAGTAGTCGTTTTAAGTGTGCCTCGGAAATGTTGCACATTTTTAATGAGTATTTTAAATAATTAACTTTTTAATGATAAACACTTGAACTTACATGCAGTACACAATACAGTTGTTTGACAAATAAATAGATTTTATTCGAATTCAAATAGTACAAAGACTAGAAATGTGTTGAACAGTTTAAACTCCAAAATCAAGATACACAAGTAAAATACACAAGTTCTAAATCTATTAAAGACATTTCTTTAAAACCAGATGTGCATCTGTACCTGCTCGACAGGAAACAGCATTTCATCGCTAATATTTTAATGACCGCAATAGCCATGTTCACATTACCCTATGAAGAAAATATGAAACAGAACTACACAAATATATTTGTAACAAACACACAAAATTCATTAGTAATAATCTCTGAGCTGAATGCTGAACATGACTATCAAATATCGGAGGTGTGATTATTGGGAATTCGCGCTGTTGCTGTGTATTTATCAAGAAAAATATTAGTAATAAGCAAATTCAACACCTTTTTAGTTAAATTAAAATTAAAAGCATAGTAATTGTTTTTACTCGTAAGTAATTGATTTGCCTTTTAAAGAGAAAATTCTAAAATTCTGTCATCATTTACTCAGCTTCCACTGGTTCCAAACCTGTTTGAGTTTCTTCCTTCAGTTGGACACAAAAGAAGATACTTTGATGAATGTTGGAATATTGCAGTCATTGACTTCCATTTTTATACCGTGGATGTTAATGGCTATTGGTTTCCAACATTCTTTTAAATATCTTCTTTCATGTTTGACAAAGAACGGAAACTCATTGAGAATCACTTGTGGTGGAGTAGTCAAATAACATGATCTTCACTTGATTTCTTTCATATAAAATATTTTAGTAAAAAAAAAAAAAAGTCACCAGTAGATCATAAACATTTACAAATGAGAATTCATGCTAATTAGCCACTAATTCAGTCAAATACTAACAAATAGCTATGAGATTGTGTTGGAACAGTCCATAATTGGCCAATCAGGGGAGCTGCAGCTGCGACTCCATTAGTCTTGATCTGTCACCGACACTAAATATTCAGGTCGATACTCAAGGCTAAAGGTCAAATGTCTGTTTATACTAAACTTTCATAGCTGACTCAATTGATTATATCACCGACACTGTTAAGCCATCATAATAATAATAATAATAATAATGAAATTTGAGATTAAAAAAAAAGCCAGTCTATAATGGAACTCGGTGTAAAAATATAAACAGCTGCTTGGGCTGTAGCAGGATTTAAGTTAGTTTACATTCATGAAATATTAATTCTTTATTGAATGACAGTATTTATCAAACTATATAAAATGATTATTAAAGAAAAAAACGAACATAATTGTTCTATACTGTGAATCTGTTGTGAGGAGAGTACCAGGCTTCTGAAACAATGCTATTATTTATTGTGGTAAATTAAATTCAGAAAAATTATAAAAACAAAATGAAAGCAGAATTTAAGCAAGACTGTATACATTACAAAAATGGTTGTCAGTTTCTGTTAGACTTCAAATGTTTCAGCTTTTGCCTTTCAAAAATGTGTCGAAATGAAATACGGATGAAATCTCAACATATGTTATTGATGTAGTATATAATAAATTTCTTTACATTTACCTAACTTTTAATCAGGTCTCACTCTTCTGACGGACTTGAATCATTTAGTCCTTTTAAAATGAGCAGCGAGGCTCATGTCATGTCAGTAACAGGAAACATTATGTAAACAACAGTTGGTGAAGAAAAGTTCAAAATATTAAAAGTGTGTAAACTTGAGTGATTAGATGGTAGGATGACATACTTGGCCTCTTGTTTTTATTCATTTGTTTCTGTCTGTTTTCTTGCCTTTGCGCATCTTGCAAGACTTAAAACAGTTGATGACCTACGCTGCGACAATTTTTATAACTAAAAAAAGAATACGCGGAAATGCCGTGTAAAAAGGTTGCGTGCTGTTTGTCCAATCAGCAACAGTTAGTGACAATGCAAATATGTGAAAGAGATCGTTAACCCAGGGTTTAATAATGTATAGTGCGAACCGCCTACTGGCAAATACCCGAGATTATCCGTTAACCCCAGGTAAATTAAGCACAGTGTGAAATGTGATTACAGATAACTTAAGATTGTATTTATCCAGGGTTTAGAATGACCCAGGGTTAACAATTTGAAGTGTGAAAAGCCCTAATGTGAGGTTAACCCCATAAATGCGATGCTAACACTGCTCCAGACCAGGGTTTCATAACTCTGGGTTAAATGCAGCGCTAACACCGCTTTCGAATGAATAAAACAAGTATTGACAATTCAAACTTTACCCAGGGTTAAAAGTGGTGCTTAGAATGTATGAGTTTGTCAACAAGGTGTCACCACTAATGTGTGCTATTGTTACACAGTTGGAAAAGAAATTAAACAATTACATGAAATGGAACCAGAATAACCTGAAGATGGCAAAATAATTGATGTCCTTGTTGACATCTGTGAGTAAAGGGCAAACTGCAACTCTATTTTAATACAAGCAACGACACAATTAGTATTTTATCTATAAATGTAGCAAGTTTTTTTTACACTAAACTGTCAAAGTAATGTTAAAAAAAATGAATTTGACAATTTGTTCTGTACATTTACTACTGCACAATAGTGGTGTATGAACCTGTTTTGAGCAAAACATCAGGTGCGTTCTGCAACAACATTATTATTTATTATGGCAAATTATATTTAAAATAATTATAAAAACAATGAAAATGAAGAATTTAGTAAGAAATTAAGTAAAATTGAATAAATAAAAAACAATTGTTGAAATTTTGTTGAACTGTTTCTGTGCATTTAGTTGTGTATGTATAAAAAATGAAGAGTACTTTAAGTTTTACCAAATTTCAACATTTTTTATTGAGCCAATCTTCAGTCCTCCAACTCTTTTTTTCTTGTTAGAAAATATAATGCGTATTTATAAGACATTGATATGAGAATCTATGGTTATTTCCATTTCAAATCATTTTTTTCCCCTTCTACATAATGCATTTAAAGTGTTGACACAGAAAATAATGGATGAAGCTCTTTAATTTCGTCCCTATACATGCTAAGTATTGTAATCCTTGACGAGAACTTGTTTATTCGCAGGTTCATTAGGATGTAGTGCTCAATATTGATCGTGATTGCTTGATTGCGAGGCATGGCACACGGCTCAGAAAACCACCTGCTCACTTCATTAAAATGCATTTATTCAGTTTGGTGTTCACTTCTGGGTAGGGGAGTCTGAAATGCCGTGGGAGAGAGACAGATGGCTGGTGGTCTATTTTGACATGGTATGCCTTGTCTCTGTCTAGGAGCTACAACAATCTGCAACAAGCTACAACTGGTGGACGAGCATATCGGAATGAGGGCAACTGAATGCATTTGTGTGTTATTTTAAAATCCAGGCTGGTTGGGTGGGTTAAATTCTCAAGTTGAAAATGGTTTGTTTTTCCCCCAAATGACTTTTATTGCACAGGTTCTGCATTTGCAGCTCTAAGCTATAGGCATCACTCTGCAAAATTGGAGCTTGGAGCTGCCTTCAGGGCTCGCCATTTACATGCAGGTACTCCTCCCTGTTCAACATGTTGTTTTTTTGTTATTTTTACACGGAACTTAAAATGACGGAAGTGCTTCTGTCATCAAACATTTGATTCAACTGCATAATTGTATCAAATCTTTAGTCCTTTAAAAACATTCACAGATTTTTGTCGTCTACAAAAGGTGTCAAAGTAGGATTTCAGACTCATCAAGAGATATTTTTTTTTTTGTAATGTATCATTTTCTTCTAGGAATGAATGGGCTACATTTCTCATTAACATATTTAGTTGCCATGGCAACTGAATGTAGAGAGCACACGAGAGTCCGTCCACATGAGAAGACGCGCTGACCACAAGCACAGGCTTATTTCTGAAAACAAATTCATCAACAGAACAAAACAACAGATTTATAAAACATTTAATTTACATTTTAAATTATTTTTTCAGAGAGAGCAAAATAGCAGACAGAAAGAAGAAGAGCTGAGGGTGAGAATTGTGCATCAGTCTTGGGATCTCTTCGCAGAATCGTCCACCTTCAAAGATATCAGTTCTCTTCTCGCACAGACATCGCCAGAGTCATCAGAGGTATTTGATAAGAGGCTGGGTTTCATACGGTATTGGTGAAACTGTTACTGCAGCAGGTTTTGGGGGGCAACGTAGGATAACCTGTGAACATCTCATGTCCTTCCCACACATAATGCCACTTTGTATAAAACGTAAGTCTCTTTCAAGACACTGGAGGTTTGGAACAAAGTGACCTGAACACGGAGTCCTAGAAGGCGGCAGACTCTGAGTTTTGTATACAAATAAGGCATTGTGGGTTCATTGACCAAAGGGGAGAACGGAGGAACTGTTCAGATCTTTAAAAGAAGCCAAGTAAACAAGCCTTCAGTCTAGACTAAACGATCATTTTAAAGAGACTTAACAATAACAACAGATACCAACAAAACTAAAGCTGTTTATATATTTACAAAAGCTTTCCTTAATCTTACAGATCATCCCGAATACATAACGAAAGAAAAGTACAATGACAACAAAACCAGTCAAATGCTGACATTTTATCAACAGTAAAATAACAGATTGCTGTTTGTGCGAAGGTTATATCTTTGACATAGTCGTTGGTGACAATGTAGACTAAAAAGAACAGTTTGAACACCCATATTAAAGGAATAAGTCACTCAGAAATGAAAATTCTTAGATCATTTATTCACCCTCATGTCTTTTGAGCCCCATATGACATGCGGCACAATGTGAAAGCTGCTCTTTTTAATACAAAGAGTTTTATACAAAGGCAAAACTATTATAAGCTGTCACCCAAAGCTATCATATGGCTTTAGAAGACTTGAATTATACTGCCCAGATTTGTATGGACTATATGTATAGTGCTTTTTAGGAGCTCGACAAACCTTATATAAAGGATGTATTGAAAGAACAGCTGAGACATCCTGCATGAGGGTGCATAAATGACAACTAATTTTGAATTTCCAAGTCAGACATCCCTTCAAGCAATAATCATATACATGTATCTAGGAATATTTGTGATGTGACATTAGATCACGGTAACTGCTGATACCAGGGTTCCTCTTGTCTCTGGATAGGTTTATCATAGGACCCCAAAATAAACTTTCAGAGTTGTCATCATCTGTATTGAAACACTGATGATAGAATAGTTTTTTTTAAAGAAAAGAAAAAATAGGAAAGGAATGGGGGGGAAACATAGTGAAGAGGTCAAATTCTTGCCTAACAAGCATGGTGGCTATGTAGTCATTTTTGCAAGTGAATTTTATCTCTACTATGCACACCTTATTTTCACCATGGGCACTGTTTTATCAAGTCATTATACAACCATGAAATTCAGAAGATTACCATTTACATTGCCACGTACATTTGCTATGGTTCTACTCCATGTCCCGAGAGGAAAACCACAGTAGTCAGTGCAGTTTTTGTACACATAGGTTTTATAAGTTTCTGAGGCAAATGTTACACCTTCATGCCCAGACTCTTTCCAAGTTAGCATTTTGATTTCGTGAAGCTAGATTCATTTGTCAAGTTTCTGTGGCTGGACAGGGGGCATTCCAGGCAATACATGTGGTAATCCACAACCGGAACTTTACCCTAGATGTTTTCTGAAGGATGAGGTGTTTGAATCCTTGAAGCGTGCAAGAGAAAATCTCCATTGCATCAATTCCTTCAACTGATTGCCAACACCTCCACACACTCCTCTTCATCTCCAGAAGAACTCCAGCCATCGTTCTAGCATACTAACCTACAATTTAATTGGAAGTGTGCATTGGTTTATCGGATGACTCTTGAAAAGAAATATACACAAATGTATACATCTCCCAACCATTGTCTTCAGAATCTGCAGTCTTATAGAGAGCAGAGGCTCCCCAAGGTTTGGTTCACTGGAAAAAGTCTTACTCTGCCACCTCAGCACATGGAGATGGTCACGTTGATACCCAAATTGCCATTGTCTGCAAACAGATGGGCAATGGAGGTATCAAAAACAAGACAGTCACTGTTCATGATGGCCGCTGCAACACCGTCATGGATTGAACGTGGTGTGGCCTCCCACGTGAGCCGCCTACGGTTGCCATTCAACTCGAGGCGGTAGGCAAAGTTCTCTGCTTGCTTCCGTGTGCCAATGAGCAACACGATGGCAAAGAACTGTTGGTGTCCTTCGTATTTTTCCTGCTTCTCTAGAACCAGCATGAAGTGGTGACCGAAACACGATTGCATCATGACCCAGTCCACTGCCCCAGGTAGGTTGATGTCCGTGGCCAGAAAGACAATGTCCTCGCCCTGCAAGGTGGTAATGGATTTGTGGGCATGCATGAGATGTGGCATGACTTCCTCCAGGGAGCCCTGCCATTTACAGGAGGCCCCCGGGCACGGGCAGGTGTACGGACGAAACTCACACACTTCTTCATGCTCTGGCTTCTCGCTGTGGTGAAGAGACAGCAAACATCCAGCTGAGGAATACTGTAGGAAAATCAAAACAAGACATAAATGGGTTACTTCTGAGAAGAGGAAAAACTACATGATTAAAGAGTGTTTGGATCAAGTGCTCAGGTAAATAATGGGAAAACACGAGAAGAGTAACTGATGATAAAGGAAAAAGACAGAATAGCAGAAAAGATTAGTGCAAGGCTGAGAAATGGTGAGAGGACAAAGGAAAAAGGGGAAAAGTAGGATGATGGGATTTCAGGAGGGCAGATGAAGGACACAGTAGACAGGGAATTATATATGAGTATAGCAAAGAGGGAACTAGGCCATGTGCTGAGATATGTCTGTATCATTTGAAGCGAATCCATAAATTACATAGTGTGATCAGTCCATTCTTGTGTGTACTTGCCACAGAAGCAACGCTGGTGCTAATCATGCGTCAAGCTGTGACAACCCTCTCATTTTTTATTCACGTGTCCATACAGTTTGGGAAAATGAGTGGGACAGATCGTATTACTTGGAGATGAATAGCACAGCAAGGCTCTCTCTCTTTGATTATCTCAGGAAAGGCATATTGGTGAAGGTCAAATATGAATGTTCCCCCCAATCTGTTCACTTTGCTTGAAATGTGTGCACTGCAAGACTTTCACTGCACTCTAAAACCAACATTTATCTCCGGCCTACCGGATTGGACTTGCAACAACAAAATGTGAATTACAATAATGACCTGATAAATGCCCTTTCTAGGAAATTCAATCAGCTTAGCAGAACTGCAATAAAAGACAAGCTATTCAACTCTAATTATGGGTAAAGGTTTAGAATTCGTACTGACCATACACAAAGCAAAAAAGTACTGTATGACAATCCTTGCATGAATAGGCCATACGGAGTAAATCTACTAGCTTTCTAACAAAGGGTCAAAACAATTATGTCTAGACAGTCAAGAACTAATAACAAGTCAAAGTATTTATCCAACACACAAACAAAGAGAAATTCATTTTCAAGTATTATCTGATTCCTTCTTATTAAGTTTCCTGAAAATCCATGCAAAATCCTTATTAATTAAAGTTAAATCTTTGCGCCACAGGACAATCCTATTCAATCAAGTTAGTGCAAGGCTGGAGATGTGGGTGTTTAGCCCACTCAACGCCCCCCACCAAGGGTGTGCTTCAATATCTGCCAAATTAATTATTAATCTGAGTGGCAAGTCACTGGCTGCCTAGCAAAAATCAATGAGTGACAGCCGTTATCCAGTGGTCCAGAAGGCCCCAGAGGCCGTAACTGCCTTAAAACACTGACATTTATTGTCAAAAGCCGTTAAGAAGCAGCAGCTTGGGAGAAAGAATCATTGGATCTTCTTCACGTTACACTGGGTTTTCCAAACTGTCTTTTCATTAAGACATGGCCTGTGTCCAAATATCCTCCAATTCATTTCGCTAATCCTTCCTCATTTCCCAGCCTTTCTTTTACAAATCAAACAATCTGACTTCTGGAGGTGTTAAAGGTTTATGTGTCCCATCTCTTCCCTTTCAATCAGACAGTTATCCTCTTATCTACCTTTTTAATGAAAGAATGGCAGGATTTTTTTTGAACGGTAATCCTACGGTTGTACGGTAGAGATAACGCCTCGGTCTGGAGACTGTTGGAGCTCAGGGTATTTCCTGTATCTGGTAGGAAGGCATAGTATCAAGTGTTTGTTTAGGGTACACCGATTAGTGTGTGTGTAGTCAGAAACCTCAGTTATTACTACACCTTATTCCAGCTGTGAACTTTGCAAATCAACCCTGTATATCCCTTTCCTTGTATTGATTAGCTTCTAGGGTGAACAACTTAACCATGCAGTTCAGCAGTACATCAGAACATAGTCAACAATTGCTGAGCTCAAGTACCAGCATGCTTGTCCATATTAAAAATAAAGAAATTCCAATAAATGGAACTAATGACACAAAAACAAATCTGTCACTGCTAACTATTGAAATTCTCCATCTTCCCAGCCTTGTTCACTTTAATTCAATCTTTGAATGTTTAACCAGCACGCATTGCTCTAGAGACCTGATGAAATAATAAGTGAAGTGCTCTTCTAGTACACCCTTGATGCTGTGCCAAGCTAGCCCTGTGGTGATGCACAAGACCCTGAGCTTAGCTACTGAATTATTTACACACTTCCGCATTTAAGTTGCAAATTATATCTTGCCACTTTAACCAAGAGGGGAAGTCATTGCAGATGCTCATTTTGATGAATGCCAATGAATTCTGACAATTTATTAATTGATTTTGTGGTGTTGAAATAGATTTTGTAAATCAAATTAACATAGTAAATCAGAACATAAAAAGGGCATGTCTTCACAGGGTGTTTTTCTAAGGTTAAGTGTAAGCCCTAGGCTAAAATACTTGATTCTCTAGCCGTGTGAAGCTTAATTTTTGCATTTTTTAAAGCATGTCAAATGAATCCTACACCTTAAGAGAAAACCATAAATACTTCACTGCAACAATTTTGTAATTTAATTCTTTGAACTTGAAAGGCCAAACAAATAAGACTTGCAAGATTTAAATAGGATTTACTGAAAGCATGCAAGAAAGCTACATCAAGCTTTAAGAAAAACATTGTGCTTCGAGTACCCTCCAGTTCAAGGGTATCTTTCCCCAATTGACTGATGCCTTGACCTACAATGTTGACAGTTGAGAAGTGCTAGGTAGCCTCATTTCAAGAAACTATTGATGATTCGCATACACCTATTCAGAGCAAATGAATGAGAGGCAGGCTTATCTCCCCTCCATTAACAAGCAGGAGGACCTTGAGTTGCCATCACCAAAGTGTCAGTGAAAAAGGATGGTGTCTGCGCTCTCAGATCCCCAGAGAGGGAACCCAGGACAGACAAGATGGCATCATTACCATCTCTTCTTCCCTTCTCCCTCAAGGACAGGGTGAGCGCATATGAAATGGCAAGAGGAGCACTCTTGAGACCAAGAGAGGCCACAGTCATCTTGGACTATTCTTATAAGACACAATGTCAGCACATGACCTCATCGCTGCTGGGAAGCAGTCAGGCTCCTGTCATAATTACAATCATCTCAGTGGGGGCTTTCGAACAGCCCAAACTAAAGGCTTGTGCATCAGGCACCGAGAAATCGGATTTCTCCTGATCAGCGGCAAGCCGTCGCAACCACTTCAACTGGAGCAATGGAAGCCTAGACACTTGCTTTTCCACTCTGGAATCAATAGCAATTTAGTTAAAAGTTGGAAAGCTGAAATCAGCCCAGTGAAGGCCAGAGTAATTAGGTTAGAAAGGGGGAGGGGGATTCTTGCTTGCCAGCTTCTCGCTCTAGGCTCGGTTCTTCAATTACATTTAATGTTTTTACGGAGCAATTAGTGTAATGTGTCTGTATGAACAGTATAATCTGCATTGAGCTGGAAAGAAATGGCATCTGAGACTTGGTACTATAAGGACATTTTAAGTGTGACAAAGGGACTGCACAGTATTGACTTTATTCTGCAATGCAGAAGCAAGTTATTTTCTGTGATTGTTTTAGAACTTCTGATTCATTTGCCTATCGGAGAAAGCACTAGGAATAATAAAGGGTCAAATAATAAGAAAATATAAGTTTGCAACATCGAGCAGCATAATAAGCTGTTTTTATGGATAAAAATCAATGGAAGTGAATGAGACCTGAAGTCTCGACCCAAGAAGGTTCCAATGGCTGCCCCTGCTAGTACATGAAAGAATAAGGTCGATATCGGTCCAGCATCGGCATTTGTAATGGTCATATTGAGCAGGCGACACCGTTTAGAGGCGTAGACGACAGATGGAGTGGGTTTATTCCCTATTCTGTTTTTAATTTCCCTCATTTTTATTACATTTAAATCTATGGTTTGGTGTAGAAGTAAATGTGTGGACTTCATGTCAGCTGACGTGTGGAAACAAGAAAAATAAAACCTCAATATTCTAGTAACCCGCAATGTATTCCCTGACATGTTGTTGTTATCGGATAACAAATGCTTATTTTCGGTACAGCATTACCTGATAGAAAAATTAATTATTGGCTGATAAATGATGGCTCTTTTTATTGCCAGTTGATCCATGTGTACTGCTGTTGGCCATGAGCGTTTTGTTAGATGCAAACAGCAGACACATGCTTTATATTCCAGCTTATGCTGGAGGGAAAACAAGATTTCAATACTGTATAAGTTTATCACCATGAAAACATCAGAATTGCAGTTTGTAAATAAATCCTTTTCAAGATATTTCTTTGCAGTTTCACAGTTTTCTGCAGTTAAGGTTTTCCTGTTTTCCATAGGATCTGTTTCAATTGAAAAAACATTGATTTATGTTACAGACATCCAAAAATAAAGAGTTCTCAGTATCATCCAAAATGTCCATACCAGTGCATGCCTAAAAGCAAACAAACATTCAGTACAGCACATATTATATATTACAAAATATGTATAATAATAAAACAGCAATACTACACTGACCATTGAACAGTGCTCTTCATATCTTCAACTACTCACCTTGCTTCCTGGAAGTGGTTTGGTATGACAAACCGGCCGATTTGTGCCCGTGACACAAACACCTCGTTGTCGTGGCCAACCAAGAAGGCATCGCAACTGGGACAAATCCCTCAGGAGTGGGAAGCAGGAGGCTGGGCACAACATCACCGCAAGCACAACCCTACAATAACGCTCTGCTCAAAATGTTTGCCTCGACGGACCAAATTAGCCTACCCTAATTCTAGCTTCAGTATCCAAAATAACCCTCCAAAATAAACAAGAGGACTATTTGGGGTCTGTTGGTTCACATGCAGCTAGCGTTGAAAGTCTGAAATGTTCAAAATTGGAAGGAATGAACCTACTGACCTACAATGAGTTGAGAAGGCAAACTGAACACACTGTACTCTCTCACTCGAGCGAAAACAGACGGAGCTCCCACGAGTGCATTTGAACAAGTGCAAGTGTGTACGCCAGCGCTGAGTAATTACACCAAACGCCTCTCCGTTTACCTGCGCTTCTGACAAGGATGCTTTTGTGCCCTGAAGGACACAGTCGGGGAGGACCACGTTTCGCATCCAATGCCAAAACTCAACCGGTTATACCAACGCAGCCTCCTCATCCACATGCACAAAAACAACTGCACAACCAAACAAACAATCTATTGATTCAAAACATACACCACAGACCGCATTGTCCCCTGACAGAACCAGAAAGAGACCACGCTGTGATTCTGTTGCTCTACAGAAGCTGTCATTGTCGAAAAACACCTCGATCCCAATTGAAATTCTGCTCTCATTCCAGACACGATTTCTTATTCCCGAGTTTTCAGGAAAAACACAGAGGAAATCAGACTAGTTCTCAGCTCTCCGAGAACTGCAGATTTTAGTTCAAATTGATCAGCTTTTAAAGGCTGTCAGGTGAGAGGTTGTGGTCGCAGTAAAGCCTCGAGCTCTGCTCAATCTCTCCAAGATCCTACAAGCCAGTGCGATCCCTGCTGAACAATGTTTTCTCCTTCCTTTCTTTCGCTCTTCGTCTCTTGTCTGTTGTTGCTGCGCTCTGGAGGGTGAAACTCAGCAGAGCTGCGGACGCAGAAAAACATTGTGGACTGCAGTACTGGCAGCGCAGCTCGCGTGCACACGACAGGAGGGGGAGGAGTGTGTGTCTCTCTCTGTGTGTGTGTGTGTGTGAGGGGGGGGGGGGTTGGCTCTCAAATCTCCATTCCTCTGCTGTAGCACAGCCATTTGGGGACTTGAAGCTGAATGTAATCTACAGGTCTTTCATGTTAGATTTGGGTGCATTTATTCCCTGCGGCTCTTTGAAGGGCAGATATAAGAACGTTCTGTATGCATACTTGGGGAAAAGATGATTGTACATGCATTTAAGGGGGTGGGAGACAGATATAAATAACATAATCAGACATTTTTATGTAGAATTGTTGTTGTTTTTTTTTATGTTTTTGAAATAAGTCATCAAGGCTGCATTTATAAGACCAAAATGCAATCAGAACGATTAGTATCATTTGAAATAACTGGGTAATTCCTGTGATGGCAAAGCTGCATTTTCAGTATCATTACTGCAATTTTTCTATTAAGTGTTTATTATCATCATCAACAGTGTTGAAAAGAATCAATGTTTGCTACTTAATATTTTTTTGTGAAAACCCGATTTTTAAAAAATATATATTTGCATGATTGTTCATAATGAATAAAATGATTAAAATAGCATTTATTGGAACATTAATCCATTTTATTTAATTAATTTAAAACCATCTGCATATTGGTAATAGAAACTGATTTGTCAGATTTTTTGGGGGGTTTTTATTAGCTGCACTAAAGTAATTTATTTATTTATTGCCACATCAGCAACTTATGGCTATTTCATGGAAAGTGGATATACATAAAAATATTACATGATAAAAACAAATTCGTATTACAACAAAAAGTTACTTAGACAAATATGTAAAACAGAAATAAATAATTGACACAAAAATATATTCAAAGTTAAATATGATTTTTCAGTTTAATTTTTGATAAAAAAAAAAAAAGATTCTTCCTGGTGGTACCTTTTTACAAATATCAATCAAAGTATTCTCCTTATAAAAGTTTTGTCTAATAATATTCAAACTTCCACATTCCAACAAAATATGTTTCATGGTAAGATCCGCTTGGCAGTAATTACATTTAGGTGCACTAAAGTAATGAGCATGTCCACACAGAGTCTGCGCACATGCAAACATGCGCAGATTCAGTCTATTTACTTGTCTAAATGTGTTTAATATATGAATAATTATATATAATATTTTTTTTTATTAATTTGTTTAGTAATATGCAAATGTTTAGACGATTTGTGTACAATGCTATATGTAAAGTAATATTTTGTGTCTTTTATTTAGTGGATGTATTATATGAGAGACCTGCTGTCGCTTCAATCACCACACAAGTGGGTCTAACTGAATTTGGATTGTCAACCTTAAATAACAGCTCCTATACTATCAAAATCGTTCTCCATAAATCCAAAATTTATGTACATACATCATTTTTTTATTACAAACATTCTGTGCAAAAATAGCAAACAATAAAAAAACTCTTTAGATTGTGTCTGGCCCTATTAATGAATTACAAGACTGTTGAATAATCTGACTGTTAAATACTTTCCAAGAAAAAAAATGAACACATATTTAAAGTTTATTTATAGTTTTTCTCCTGTTTTTTTTTTTTTTTTATCTTGCATCTGTAGTTCCACTTGTTAAATCTAATGTCACGCGTCACAGTTTCTGGGTCCAAAGGCTCTATCAGATGCCAAAAGCGACTACAAAAGGCTACTAATAAATGCTCACAGTGTGCTCTAATCCTATTAGAAATCAGGATCGTAATGTTTATATATCCATGCCTAATCTCAGAATCAGATGATATAAATCGTTAAATGCAGCAAGTCCAGAGACTGTAGAGAACACAAGCATTCTGTAAAAGATGCTTATAATTCATGATATGATTGAACAGTGGACATTAACAGATACTGAGAGACTTTTCTCAAAATAAATCCAGAAACTATTCTGTACTTCACAACATAAAAGAGATAGTTCAGCCAAAAATCTAAATTGTCATTATTTACTCCCACTTCCAATCCTCTATGAGTTTCTGTCTGCGGTTCAACACACAAGAAAATATTTTGAAAACCATTGACTTACATAGTATGCGTTTCTACTCTGGATGTCAATGGCTACAGGTTTTCAGCTTTCTTCAAAGCATCTTCTTGTGTTCAACAGAATAAAGAAACTCATAAAGGTTGTTAACTACTTGAGGATGAGTAAATAGTGAGTAATTTGTATTTTTGGGTGAACTAACCCTTTCACAATCCAAACGTTGGGTGAATTTAATCCGCGTTCAGTGAAACTACATTGATGCTACAATAAACTAGTAGCTAGTATTGTAAACAGGTGAGCAAGTGACAGATATCTTTATCAGGCCAATAGTTAAATTAGATATTGTCCAAAAAAAAATCCCATCAGTGCATTCTCACCGTAAACAACATTATAGCTATTGGATTCCTGCCTTGCAGACTGCAATTTTCTCCACACCGGCAAGTCATTTTTATCCCCTATTGTCCATTTCATCATTCGTTCTCTCTTCGCAGCCTCCTCTGACCTCCTGCAATAGGATTTGAGCTCAGAGTCTGAATGCTTTCACACAGCTGTGGCTCCAGCAGTCGCTGCCGCAGCTTTTATTTACATTCATGCACATGGAGAGACAATCTGTCGCGCTGCATTCTACTCATCTTTACCCTCCTTCACTTTCCGGGTGAGTAGTCTCTCACACAGAAACACACACACACAAACACAGAGACACACAACTCTTGGCTTCTCGGCCTGTCTATTTTTAGCCTCATGATGACTGGCAGCACAATCAGGAGGGCACAATTAGAGGCGTACAGAAGACACAGACTGACACTCGCGTTCTCATTTGATTACAATGACATGCATGAGCTCCAGCAGAGAACATCACTGCAGTGGAAGAGCCATTTCAGTTCATATGAATGAACCCTTTACAGATAAAGCCATTCAAGTCATGTGGTGATATGGTATTTATATCGCAATATAAAAATAGCAGAAAATCTAATCAGTTTTGTCCAAAATCGTGATCATGGATGGATGGATGGATGGATGGATGGATGGATGGATGCCTAATTTAATTTGAACACCAAAAACAAATTGAAAATAAAACAAAAATTAAATGAATAAATACAAACGTAATAATATTATTAAAGAAAATTTATTACGGACGTACCAATTTAGTCTGATCTGATGATATTATGCTGCATATTTGATGCTACAAAAAACTAGCTAGTAGAGCTGCACAATGTATTGTTTCAGCATCGAAATGGCAACATGATCATTCACAATAGAAACATTTGCACATCATTTATCATTTGCATGTGTTTTCGTTCCGTTTGTAACTTTAATAATTAATTTTATTGAATTATTTATACTTATTGAACACCATTTTTTTAAATAAAAATAAAACTTAATCATATTTTTAAAGATAGTTTATTACGGATGTACCAGTTTAGTCTGATCTGATGACATTATACCGCATATTATACAAAAATGATACCATATATTATAGCTTGATATTGATAACTGAATAATATGAGGCCAATAATTCTATTTTATATTGTTTAGCCATGAATGTAATAATTCACACGACTCGCACTGTGATACAATTGATGATTGGCTACTTACTGTTTGACATTTTCTCCAAACGGAGTTATCTACATAGTCTAATTCTGTGGCAATATATGTGATGCTGAAGCACAAATCCAGTCTTATGTTGCAGGGGTATATTTAATTAATCAAAATGATTGTTTTTTTCTTTCATGCCAAAAATCATATTCAGTGAAGATGTTTAAAAAACCTTTAGCACTTTAATGTTCAGCACTTTGCTTCTGATCATTTTGAAAGTGCTGCATAAGTAAACCAATATAAAATAATTGATCATGCTACAGTTTATAACCTTTTCTATTATTAAGAACAGTTTTCTGATAATGGATAAAACCTAGTGGTTTGAAAAATAGCGATTGTTTAAAGATTTAAAGGTACTTTAAATATAATTCGTTAGTTAATGTATTCACAACTTTATCTTGTTCAGCATTTATTAATTCATTATTAAAATCCAAAGTTGTGCTTGTTAACATTAGTTAACTGTACGTTTATAAACTAATAAATCAACAACTTTATTTTCATTAACTAACATTAAAAAAGATGAACAAATACTTTAATAAAGGTTCTTAAATTTACAGCTCTTAAAGTGACAGTGGCCTAATTTCCTGCTGCTGACTGTGTTCATATAATATTAATGAAGGACTTTTGTTTTGTAGAAACAAACTAAGCAGTGTGCCTTGCAGTGAAGATCATGCTGTGGTTTTTTATTTTATTTGTGTTTTTTTATTTTGCACAGCTGAAGTCAAACTTTTTAGCCTGTGATTTTGTTTTTGTCTTTTTCAAGTATTTCCAAAATGATGTTTAACAAAGCAAGGAGTTTATCACAGTATTTACTATAAATACATTTTTTATTTTTTATCATCACCATTTTAAGGTCAATATTATTAGCCCCCTTAAGCAATATGTTTTTCTGATTGGCTACAGAGCAAACCACTGTTATACAATGATTTGCCTAATTACCCTAATTAACCTAGTTAAGCCTTTAAATTGCATTTTAAGCTGAATACTAGTATCTTTAAAAATATCTAGTAAAATATTGTGTAAATCTGTAAAATCTTGTAAAAATCTGTACTGACATATTATATTTTGTACTGACACAGGTGTAAATAAAATGCATGTTAAATCTTAAACCTTAACGGATAGAGTAAATAAAAATAAACTCCAATAACAAAATACTATTATATGCATTTACCATTTTGACACCTTTTACCTTCTTTTTTTTTTTTGAGCTTGGTGGTGTCAACTTTTCCTTTTCAGTCATGCTGAGAGCAGCATAATGGAGCCGACAGCAGTCCTGCATATTTGTTGACATTTGCACTGAAGCACACACTATACACTGCCATAACACCCAGCCATAATGAGAATATTTCACACACGCACGCACGCGCGCGCACACACAGTTCAACAGTCCTGGTGTGTTTCTTTCTGAAGCCCATGATGAGAGATGAAGGATGTGTTTGAGATGGAGGAGACAAAGAAAGCTGGACATACTTGGCTTCTCAAAACAGAGCAATTCAATCAAACCATGGATTTATGGGGCACGAGAGAGACTGACCCGTGATTGCAGGTTAAATTTAATGTTCGGTGAGACAGATCGTACTGATAGTGGTTTGGGGCATCGATTGAAGGCTTTTTATTGTAGAGGAGACGAGTTAAAAAACGAATAAAAACACCTTTTGAACGGCAATGTTATTTATAGCAGCATTTTTACTTTGGTTATTTACTACGTTTTTAATATGACATTTTGATTTGCCAATTTTGTATATTTACGGTCTAAAAAACAATAGATGGACAAATCAAACAATAAACAACATTAATCAAACTGAACAGAACAAAACCAAACATTTAAAACAAAGAAAAAAAGACAGCAAAATTTCAAAATACTGTGTTTGTTTTAATGTTTGTAATGGAATATGATAAACAATTAGCATTTTCTTGCTGCTGTCAAGGCTTTAAAAGGTTTTCAAAAGTAGCCCAGGCATATAAAATCCCCATATCCTTGCATTTATATTATAGTAATAATAATTCTGTTTGCCGTTAGGTGGGTTAGTCATTAAAAACAACAATATTAGTTTAAAGTAATTTCATATAGTCAATGAGTAAAACAGAACTAACTGAATATGATATATACATTTACAGTTCACCCCGTTATTAATATCAGCATTTACTCACCCTCGTGTTGTTCCAAACCCATAAAATCTGTTCAACTTCAAAACGCTAACAAATATTTCAACAACCCGAGAGATTTCGGTCCCTTCATTGAAAGTCTATTTACTCAACACTCCTATAGAGATCACAATTGTTTTATTTGCATACACACTAAAAATAATGCTTGGTTGTTGTAACCCAAGCCAACACTATAAAAAGTATCATTTAAATGTAATTGAAAATAATTAACCCAACATTGTTTGTCCATATCTGACCTATTGTTGGGTCAAGAGAGCCCAGCATTTTTAGAGTGTATAAACATTGATCGATGAACATTGTTTACAGCATTCAAATAACTGTATGCTTGCTTGACACACAAGAACCAATGAGATTTGAACTCATGCATCAAGTAGGTTTGGTTGAACTTCTTTTTAAGCTGATCATTGTTTATAAGTGAGTGAAAGACTAAATTCATTCAGTTCATCATAGTAACTGATTTTGTGTCAATGTCGAAACCACTTTATTCATATTGATTTGGTGTTGTTTTGTTAGGTTTTAAATAGACCTGTGGTGGAAAAAAAACATTTGGTTGAGAAATTGATTGAGATGTTCTAAAAACATTGCTATTCACATTTGAATTGATTCAGAACTTTGTTTTTAACAGCAGATCGTGCTTTAGGCTTTACAAACTGCCTTACTCTGCTTTCAGAGTAAATCTCTCACAAATAACACTTGAACCTAAAATAATCATTAATAAAATGATCAAATGTTTAAGTGAATTAAAAGATTGTTCATGGTCAGTTTCACTGCAAAAAAAAATGCTTTTTTTATTTTACTTAAGAGTTTTTGTCTTGTAACTATAGTCCAAATATCTAAAAAGCAAAAAATATGGTCTTGTTATAAGAAACAATATGTCAAAATTAAGTGAGTTTTTCCTTAAAGCAAGCTAAATTAATCTGTCAATGGGCTAAGCAAAATAATCTTATATCAAAATGAAAAACAAGATTATTTTGCTTACCCCACCGGCAGATTGTTTTGCTTGTTTTAAGGAAAAACTCACTTAATTTTGACATATTTCTTAAAACATTTTTTGCTTGTCTAGAAAATACTTCTTCATACAAGAGTTTAGATATTTGGACTAGAAACAGGACAAAAAAAATCTAAGCAAGGCAATCATTTTTCCAGTGTGTGTTTACATTATTCTTGTGACATAAAAGCCAACTTGTCAAACTGCCACAAACGGCGGTAAACAGCTGCAGTGCAAGACTGATGAATTCATTCAGATTTTTTTAGATATTTAAATAAATATGGCACCATACACTCAAAATTACTTATTTAAAATGAGCTGAAACAACACATTTCTTGAGGTTTATATTTGGGACAACTTAATTGTTTTATGTTCAATCCACTTATATTTGTAAAAACTAATAAGTTAACTTAATTCCTTGACGTTGTCCCAACACAAATCGATTGTGTGGAACTAGGCATTGTTTACAGTTTAGTATCAATGATGTCTCATAGCCAGAAATATGGCAAAAAATCCGGCATATCAATATTCTTGTCCCACCCATAGAATATAATATTCATTCATTTATTCATTCATTTTCATTTCGGCTTAATCCCTTTATTAATCTGGGGTCGCCACAGTGGAATGAACCACCAACTTTTCCAGCATATGTTTTTACACAGCGGATGCCCTTCCAGCTGCAACCCATCACTGGGAAACATCCATACACACTCATTCACACACATACTACGGACAATTTAGCTTACCCAATTCACCTATACCGCATGTCTTTGGACTTGTGGGGGAAACCGGAGCACCCAGAGGAAACCCACGCCAACACAGGGAGAACATGCAAACTCCACACAGAAATGCCAACTGACTCAGCCGAGGCTCGAACCAGCGACCTTCTTGCTGTGAGGCGATCTTACTTCCCACTGCACCACCGTGAGGCCTAGAATATAATATTATAAACCAATACAAACTGAAGCTTAAGATAACTGCAGTCGTTATCACTGACTTCCTAACAATTTCTTACAAAGCTTTCCAATGTTTCTTTCCTTGCACTGAAGAAACGCAACAGAGCAGAGCACCTGCCAGTCGATGTTACTTTTTTACTTGTTATTTTTCCATTGATAAATGATTTCTTTTGGGTTTGGAACGGTTGAATAATGACAGAACTTATGTTGTGTTCAGTTGAACACTGTATAAAATATAACAAACACATCCAAATTGAAGGAGAGGCTAAACCCCAATTGTTATCACTCGCTGTCTAACCGGCATCCGTTTCTCCCTTTCCTTGAAGAAACTGGAGAGCAAACCAACTGTCAATCAATCAATCAACTTCACCCGTCAGCCTCCGAGCCGAGCGAGACTCTGACGGGACGAGATTGGCACCCCGCCAGTGTGCGCTTTCTCCGAAATCATTCCCATTTCTCTTTCCTGCGCATGTTAGAGAGAACAGCAGCTCTTACGCCGACATGAGCAGAATGTAAAGAGCTGAGGAACGTGGAAATTTTCGGCTCGGCGGAGTGTGAAATGTAAATGATGGAGGGAAAGAAGAGAGAGGATGAATTATAGGAGACTTTCCCCTCGCAGATTGGAAGCAGCAGTCGACATGCGTCCGCGTGGAAATGTCTGGCGTTGTGTTACATTTATATTCTGCCACAAATCATTTAGCCTAAACACTATTCATTACGCCGCCTTGCGTGGCATTTACGCCAGGCTGTATTATAAAGCGCTGATGTGAAATCACAACACAATAAAACATCCATTCAGAGGGGAACAACGAAAGGCCGTGTCAAACTGCCGACATTTACAGACGTTACTAATGACAATCAGAACAAAAGTACTAGCATGTGTTAGCATGAAGGTTGAGCATTTCTATTCAGAAAAAATACAACATCCTGTAGTTTATTATAAGGTGCAGATGTGCTTGCGTTGTCTAAAAAAACTAACTAATAGCATTACTAATGGCATGAAACCAATTAGAATCATGCATCTAGTGAAATGTTTTTTATATTGCAACATCTACAGAAAAATTGTTCAAAAACAAATCTGTTCCGTCCAAAATCGTTTTTATGGATGGATCATTTGAACACCAAAAGAAAATTTTTAAATAAAACTAAATTAAATGATTCACTGGCTCAGTGGTTAGCGCTGTCGCTTCACAGCAAGAAGGTCACTGGTTCGAGTTCTGCGTGGCGTTTGCATGTTCTCCCCATGTTGGCGTGGGTTTCTCCGAGTGCTCCGGTTTCCCCCAAAGTCCAAAGATGTGCTACAGGTGAATTGATTAAACTAAATTGGCCGTAGTGTATGTATGTGCATGTGAGAGTTTATGGGTGTTTCCTAGTACTGGGTTGCAGCTGGAATGGCATCCGCTATGTAAAACATGTGCTGGATAAGTTGGCGGTTCATTCCACTGTGGTGACCCCTGATGAATAAAGGGACTAAGCCAAAGAAAAATGATTGAGTGAATATCCATTTAATAAACCCCTAAATCGATTGTTATTGTGCACGTTATTACAAGTCATGAAAACAAGTTATGAAGCCCAGTGTGTGAAATTATAATATTTTAAAAACAAATTAAGAATAGAAATGATTTCCCTTCAGAAACCACACTAAATTCGACCATTCTTAATGATATTTCTTAGCATCTTTCTAAAATTATTTCATATTTCCAAATCTCACTAAACTAAAAATCCCCCCTCAGTCTCAGACAAATTAATATAACTACACATCGTGACAGGAAACACAAATCACGGGTTTGAAAATGCGTCCAGAGGCATGTCCCGCCATCAATATCTCCCCATTTCCTCGAATCCTAATTGAGTAGAACAAGCTTCAATTGCACTTTCATTCAATTTGATCCCCGCTGTATGACAAATTGCGGCGTCTCCTTCAGTTTAGCCTCCTGGGACTCATTCACTCCAAACACAATAGTCCAAGCTGCCGGTTGCTCAAAGAGCTTGCGCCGCTCCAAACGGCCCCTGATTAAAAGGCTCCGTTAAGTGAATGGCCCAATGACAGAGGCAGCAGCTGGACGAGGATGTAGAAGAAGAAGGGCTACAAAGAGAAGATGATTGAAACGAGACAATTGAGCCGTCCCATTAATCTCGCCTGACTTCCTTTTACCTCATTCAAATGGAGGATCTGATCTGGGAAGGGGCGATATTAAGCTATATATCTACAAAAAGGATTGATGGGGCCCTCACTTAGCTTATTTAACCCATCCGTATATTTAAGGTAAGTGCGCGCTAGTTAAACGGGATGAGGAAAGGTCATCCATTAAGGGATTGATTACGGCTGACTAAAGAGCTCATTGACTGCGCTATAATGGACATTAAACAAAGCTTATGGGATGAGGGCTCAAGGTTAAACTACATCGAATTCGGCAAAATGTGAAGATGCACGTTTATCTGTACAACTGTTTTAATTCACATGCAGAGCCTTGAAAGTTAAGTGAGAAGCTTTTTTTGCAGTTAAATATCTATTTAACGCAATATCGAATGGCAGAAATGGTAACCAAAAAGATGATTTTAACTTTGTATAACTTGTGTTTGTTTTTTTTTTTGTTTTTTATTTGCAGTTTAAAATCGTATATTTTTTAAAGAAATGATACATATTGAAATAAATTCATAAGATAACCGGAAACAGAAAGTACTGGGAGCTCATTATGCAGTTTGTGTGTCGATATTTACATGACAAAAATATCGTTTAAATCTATAAAACAACTAAAAAAAATACTAAAAACATGACGACAAAAGATACGGTTAAATATTTAATCAAAGGTTGTTGGAGCAGAGATTAAGGTCCCATAATACCATTCAAAAGTGTAAAATGATGGAAAAATGACAGACTCCGACTACTCCGACTGTGTTCTTTTGATAGAAAAAGTCATATAAACCAAGGATGGCTTGAGAGCGAGTAAATTATGGGGTGATGTTTTATTTTTGGGTGAAGTGTTCCTTTAAGTTAGGACTATTTTACACAACAACAATTCTTCTGTTCCAAATAAACACAGAATGCAAAAATAGTATAGCAATATCGGTTTCATTAAGAAGGTTAAAAGTATGCTTCTTTATCACTGAAGCTTTGTTCGAAGTTGTCACAAAGAGCTCAATTAGCCCATTAACTTTAAAACAATTAATCGATTTTTCAGTGGATCGTTGAACCCCATTAACCAGTCTGGATTCCATGATGGGCCATTTTCCTTGTGGATACATTAATGCTGTTTTTTTTCTTTCAAATATCAGCTGATGATGAGCATGATCATATATATGACTTACACAAGTTAAAACATTCCAGACACAATATTCATTGAGAGTTAATAAGTGTGGTTTATTTATAAACTAATTTCGAGAGGATCACGTGCTTAGGATTGAACACGGCTGGCACCGCATCAGCTCCGTTTATTACACCAATCAGACGAATACTGACACACTACAAATAACCAGAGTTTTTTTAACTTCAGTCATCTTCGTCTTGAAGAATCCCCCCTTCCACCCCTACTCCTTCCCTTCTCCTGACTGGGCGGCACGGCGGCCCAGTGGTTAGCACCGGTTTTGCCCCTCACCGGCCGGTCGGCATTTCTGTGCGGAGTTTGCATGTTCTCCCTGTGCTCGCGTGGGTTTTCCCCGGGCTTCCCGGTTTCCTCCCATCATCCAAAGACATTGACCATAAGTAATTTGACTCTAAAAAATAACATCTTAAAACATACCTCAAGCACGTTCACAGCAGGGGAGTTCTCAAGACCTACCTGAGCTCAAACTCCCCTCTCGCCCTTCAAACGGGAGGGAGCCCCGGGCTCGAGGATATTCTGAGCTCAGGGCTCTCTCCCGGGACAGCATACCAAATACGCTTTATTATCAATCATCAGCTAAGTGTGAACTCTTGAAATATTGTTCAAATTAAATTACAATTAGGGGCTATCTATTAAATGGCAAATCTAAAGACCATTTTTGTTATTGTTCAAAAATATTAATAAACCCCATAATTTACTCACCCTCAAGCCATCCTTTGTGTATATGACTTACTTTGGTCTGACAAACACAGTCAGAGAAGTTTTATATATTATCCCTCCTCTTCCCTGCTGTAAAAGTTTGGATGGTGGCTTTTATTTTGAAACGTCCAAAATTCACTGTAAAACTAACTCATAAACCACAAAAGTTTTATGAAGCAGATCAATGCATTTTTGTAACAGAAGTATGTATCATTTTTTAAATTATAAACTTGATTCATTGACTTAAGGCAGCAGCCGAATGCACGTTATGTGCGATTGATGTATACTACGTATAACACAAAACGTATCACAGGTAGACACATGTAAGAGAAATATATATTATAACGTTATACAGTAATGCCAAGCCAATTAGTTCTTGTTTATCATCGTGATCTGGGGTAAACAAACTGTGTGGCAAGTGGTTCCTATGATAAGTGACTATTCCAGATGTTTTGAATGCATCTAAGGGCTGGTACACACTAAGCCGACGCCAAACTAGCGGCGACAAAACCCAACTGTGTTGACGCCTCAAAACAAAAAAGGTACGCATACAAAAGGTAAACAAAGCAGCGTTTATCACAGTAATTGTCACTCACCTGCAAATATGTCTGATAATCTAATAATCCATATCGTTCGCAAATATTTGATAAATGTAGCAAAATTACAGTACAAATTGTGTTCTTTCTTGACTTGCATTGAATTGTTTACTTGCTACGTAACTTCACTACGTCACACTCGCTTTATGATTTGTTGCTAAATAACCAGTCAGAGCGCTCTCTTCAGCTGACACCGATTCTACATGTTGAATCAGGCCAACGAGCTCCGATGTTAACCCAAAAAGAGGCGAAGTGTGGAACACACCAAACCAACAAGCCAGACCGATGAAGCCCAATGGCCAACCATCGACTTGGTGTGTCCCAGCCTTTACGCCAAATACGTCAGTTGCGCATAACATGCGATTGGGCATCACCAGAATTCAGTGATAAAACTTGAAATATTTTAGTTCCAAAAAACATCAATCCGCTTCATTAGACATGCGTTGACCCCCTGATGTCATATTTGTCCATTTGTTGTAGGATTGATGCATTTTGGGAAGCTTCAAAATAAGACACTATCCAACAGCAATACAGCATGGAAGAGCTCGGATTCAGTTTAAAACTACTCCGACTTTATTTGTCTGATAGAAAAGGTCATAAAGACAGAGGATTGCTTGAAAGTGAGTAATTATTATTTTTGGGTGAACTGTTCTGACTATTTTATACAACAACAATTATTCTGTTCTAAATAAACACATAATGCAATCTGTTACTTTAAAAAAAGGTATGCTGCTTTATCATTGAAGCTTTCATTAAAGTTGTCACAAAGAGTTCAATTAGCCCATTAACTTTAAAACGATTAATCGATTTTTCACTGGATCGTTGTACCCCATTACCCTGTCCAGATTTCACCACGGGCCACTTTCCTTGTGGCCACTGAGGCATGATTGGTGAAGGTTGAGCCCTTGGGGGCAGAAGCGAACCTGAGGCAGAAGTGGCATCGTTAAACAGGCAGAGCAGAGAGAAAGTGGTCAAGGATGGCTGCGTACATCATTAACGCACAGCAGAATCGTGAAGTGACGCATCAATGATACAAACTGCTGCTGACGTGGCACCAAAGGTCAATACCGCTTTCCAGAGAGAGAGCAGAAGGGGTGCACCGCATTCCTGTGCATCAGATAATCCAATTTGAAGACGGAGCAGAGGATGATATTGCGCAGCGCGAGATGAAAAGCAATTCCGTTCTTATATTAAAGAGCTTCACAGGAAATGTAACCACTGTGCTTATGGGAACGCGCTATTACTTTGGGCTTCCTAATGAAGCGGAGGAGAAAAATGGATAATTCAGACAAGCTGCGATATCTGTTAGCTACTCAATAAAGCCGAAAGATGAACAGCTGATTTTAGAAGATTTCTTTTAATAAACCGAGAGTAATCTTGCCAGAACTTCTGAAGTTTATTAAAAATATTTAACTAATTTGAATAGAATATTTAGAAACCGTTTTAGTCTTTATAACCACAGAAGTTTTTTTACCACAGAATGAAAAGCTCTTGTTTGACCATATTTGGAGTGAATATTAATAAGCTCTGACACGCACATGCACACACAGTGATGTACACTGAAATAAACACATGCAAAAAAATAAGCATACTTCATTTGTCTTCAGAGTTGTATTTTGAGGCCTTAACATATTTGAAAACAGAGGCAGGAATTAATATCAATCCCTGCAAGAGTTTTTGAACTGTATTGGCGTCACAGTAAGAGCTGAGTGACTAGGGTTGGGCGATGTCAACCAATTTGGCATCGTACGATGTCTAATGTGAAAAATTGCAATGGGCAGTGAATTAATTATTTATGAATAATTAATTAATTCATAACGAATTAACTATTTGTAGCCTTCCATTTTTGTTGTTTTACCCATAACCAAATCATAAATAAATATGTCACACACAAATTATCACCTGTCAATCACTTTTTCCGTGGGACTCTGGCATGAATAGGCAGAGTGATCTGTGTCATTATAATTGTGTGGACAAACTTGGTTTTATTAAGATCAATATACGCCTTAATTTACTTAAAAATAAGGAAAAAATATATATATAATTGTTGTAATTTTACTAAGAAAGCTGTGGTCAATCAAACACTGCCTGGAGCATCAATATTAATGATCCAAATTGCAAAACAACTCTGTGTTTTGTTTGAATTGGCCTGTTTTTCCACAGTATTTTACAAATCGCAGGATTTACATTGAAACAAGGAAACAATGGTGTTTGAGCCTCACGGTGTGGCCATTTCCATGTAATAAACTCTCATTATTTAGCAGATTATTTATGGTAGATTTTTATTCTGTGGCACCTTTAAAGATACAGTTCACAAAAATCTAAATTTACTCACCCTCAAGGGGTTCCACATTTTTATGAGTTTCTTTATTCTGTAAAGAAGACATTTTGAAGAATGTTTCACTGCATCTGAACCTACAAGTGACAGTATGAAGGCAATATCCACTAAATCAGCAAAAAGCAGCAGAGAGAATTGCTATTAGTTTGCTCATTACCATGCGTTATATAAAAAAGCTAACTGAGCACTCTTTCTGCCCTTTTCACAAAAATACTGCTGCTGTGTTTTTGTCTAAATAAATGCAAGTCATAATTGTGTTATTCATGCATATATTCCATGATATTATGGCAAACAGTTCCAAAAATGCATATAATTCATTCCGCTGTCTATTTAAGAAATATTTCACAATTCCAAATAACAAAATGCAAATGAATGCAAATCCCCTGTGGAAGAGAGTTTGAGTTGGAATATGGTAACACAACTTGTTTTCATGAACGCATTGCCCAATGGCAAATATTCAGATTTCTGAAAGTAACACGCTCTTAGAGTTTATCAGTTCGCAACAACAACAACATATAATTAACGAAAACGCTAATTACAGCAACACCTGCTCCTTAATTTCTATTAATGTGTAATTGCTGCTGTGATGGATGTTTGTCTTCTTTTTTTGTAGAAGAAAAAAAACATTGCCAGTTTCTCAAGTGTTAGATCCAACATTACTGCGGTCACTACATATAGTTTCACTGCTATTCAAAATTGGTGACTTATTTATTAGAATACAGAATTACATGCGTTAAAACAAAGGCAACCATTTTTATTTTTCTACATTTTACTTCATTTCAGCTCGACCAGTGACAAATTTGGCAGGTCAAGGAAAAATTTGACCAGGTCAAATGGGAAATCCTTAGAATCATTCTTAAGGGTTTAACTCCAGAAAATGAAGGAAATAAGATATTAGATATAAGAACTATTATTTGTTAGCAAACTTTATGAATTTTTAAAAAAATCTTTATATTTTAAAGGTCAAATATTTTATATTTATCTTAGAAATAATGTTCTCCTAAAAGTTGGTTTCCTGAGTCACCAGACTGATCTAAACTCTACCTTAAACTCAACCAATAATGTTTCCAAAAGCAAACACTGTGACCACAGTTTTATTTTTATTTTACATTTCCTTATATTAACCAGCTTTTTTGTTTGACATGTTTTTGTAGAACCGTGCTTCACCGGATTTCAACCCGAGCACTCTGCATCACAAGTACAACACCATACAAAATGAGCTACCAAGCAAACTCAGCAAAGGTTGTCCATATGGAGATTGATATGGTGAGATAAACATATTAGATTACAAATCATAAACATCATTGAAATTGTGATGTTTATTGGGTGTTTTGTAGAGAACTGTTGATAATATGTCCCTGTAAATATCATTTATGTGAAAAGGAACAAAAGTTATCATCATACTGCCTTGTACACTGTAACACAATCTACATTGTAAAAAGCGCTATATAAATAAACTTGAATTGAATAGCATTCATTTAATCTAGAAACTGCAGTCAAATGTATGTTGAACTTCATTTTTGCAGTTTCACAATCATGCAGGCTAAAGTACATGTATAGCCTGTGTTGGAAAATTCTTAACAGATTTCAGATTTTGCACATTAAAATGGCATCTTTTTAGGTGTCATATCAAAGTTAGAAAATCTAGTATAGTGACAAAACTAACAGGTATACTGCAACACATCTAATAAACGTGATAATGATATTTAATTACGCAATAATTACAATATCACAATTATAATCAATACCTTTACACTGCGAAAGCTATCTTGCATTAATAAAGATCAGAAAAGAACACACTTTTCCATAAGCAAACAGAAAAGGGCAGCACATAATCAATCATTTGTCTCTCCAGAGCAACTGCTAACAATATTTACTTGATAACATTGAGGGCAGCATTGCACACTGTAATAATCTACAGGCTTGAACTTTTATTATGGTGCATGAAATGTCAGTAAACAGTTATTACCCTATATTCCCTACAGAGATCCTTCAAGTGTAAAGTCAACACGCGCTACACAAAAGATGCCTTTAAAAGCACTCTGAATTAACCTCGACACTTTACTTTGCTCATCCTTTCTGCCTTCAGAAATACAGTCACTCTTTCATTTCTGTCACCTTTAGCTCTTTTAAGTTCATCTGACTGTTCTCTAAACACCACCTGCTAGTTTTGTCAAACGTATCAATATTTCAATAGGTATCAATAAAATATTTGAAACAATGAATTGTTACAGTGGCAGCACAGTGGCGCAGTGGGTAGCACATCGCCTCACAGCAAGAAGGTCGCTGGTTCAAGCCCCGGCTGGGTCAGTTGGCATTTCTGTGTGGAGTTTGCACGTTCTCCCCGTGTTTGCGTGGGTTTCCTCTGGGTGGTCTGGTTTCCCCCACAGTCCAAAAACATGGTATAGGTGAATTGGGTAAGCTAAATTGACCGTAGTATATGTGTGTGAATGAGTGTATGGATGTTTCCCAGTGATGTGTTGCGGCTGGTAGGGCATCCGCTGCGTTAAACATATGCTGGATAAGTTGGCGGTTCATTCCACTGTGGCGACCCCAGATTAATAAAGGGACTAAGCCGAAAAGAAAATGAATGAATGAATGAATGAATTGTTACAGTGTTATGTCCCAACTCCCAACACAGTTTTACTTTATCTAGTTAATTTACCCAGAGTTCTCAGTGACTAGTTTTACAGTTGATATTATCTCCATGCATGCTTGGGTTTCAGTTTAAAGATGATACGCAAAATGGGATAGAAAAACCTCTCAAAGCCTGCAAATGCAGAGTTCCCTTTTACGTTTTTGCCTCATCCCTTTCCTTCTATATATGCACATACACATAAGCCAAATATGTCAAATAACACCAAAACAATTAAGTTATGAAGTATTTTAATGCATATGTATATTTGTTCTGTTGTAAAACAATAGTCTAAAAGTTTCACGTCCATACATGTATCACTTAAACAAATGCCAGTGTCCAGATGGAAATGGAAAACTGGGTTAAAATGGTGTAATACGCGTTTCGAATGCGTTGTGATGTAAACAAACAGACACAGCCACAGGATACACTAAAATCACAGAGGAATGAAGTGAAGGTAATTTTCAACGTGCTGAGTACAAACATGAACAGGACACAGTTGTGGATTTAAAATTATCTGATGCACATCATTTTTAACGTGTCTCTGCTGTTTTTAGTTGATCCAGCTAGTGTTGTCAAGATACTGGAATTTTGGTATCAATCGGTACTGAAATTTTAAAAAAATGTCCATTTCTCACTAACATTTATCTGCTGTCGAGCAGATTCTTAAACACGTTTTGGAAAATTGACATTTTTTAAATTTCAGTACCAATAAGTACCGTAATTCCAGTATCGTGACAACACTGGATACAGCATTAACAGTTTTTTTTTTTTTTGCAGTAATGCTAATAAACTTAGCCATGTTTGTGCTGCAATGTAATCCAGCATTGTTGTTGTTACGTGCAAGGTTCTTCCTCCTTATGCATCCTTATTCTGAGTGTGCCTCACACAGGTGAGGGGGCTTGACAAACCACCTGTAGATACACTCTTCTCTCTACATGCACTTTACTTAAACTACATCTTGCAAGGACTCAATAAGGAAAACAATGTAAACAACTGCTTGCTTTTTCAACCTTAAATACCTCGTTTACATAATATCTTGCATAATATTGTTCTGTCCTATGTAAAAGTACTTGTTTAGTCTGTCTTAGGTTATGTGTCTAAGTATTTATAGTATATGTATAGTTAGTATAGTTAGATTAACGCTAGGGTTGGGTCAATAGACGATTCCATCGTCCACTGCAGATGGCCGATAGACATCACAATGTTGTGCCTGCATTGCAATCCTCTGTCACAGCAGCAACCCGCTTGTGAAAAATACACACGGCCCGTTTACACTAATACATCTTAGTTTTAAAATGGCCTTTTAGAACAAAAACGATCCACGTACACAGTGCTGTTTCATCTAGCATTTCTGAAAAGCCCTCCTTCCACACTACTGCTACAAACGCGTGACCACACAAACAGACACACACTCTCTGTCATGCGCTCTAGCTCCAGGCAGTCAGCAGAGCACAAAACCCCAGAGAGCAGTGCACGTCGGAGAGTTTATCTAGGATGTACCGCTGGATCGCGTCTCACTACAGTTGTTAAATGTGATATTTAATTAATCTTGTCTCTATCTAACGACTCTTCGGTCTTTTGAATCTATCAGGTAACGCGTCACAGCATCAGTACCCTGCTTCAATCTTTCGCTTTCACGCTTGTACTTAGTAATTTAGTAAAAACCTGATTCTGTTGGTTGGTTCCTGTTGGTCGTGCACCTTTTTTACCAATCAAGTTTGTCGACACCATTATAACGACACAGATCAATGCTTATTCATGCCAGAGTCTCACGGAAAAAGTGATTGACAGGTGGTAATTTGTGTAACTTATCTTTATTTATTTATGATTTGGTTATGGGTAAACCAAAGACCATGCGGGTCAGGTAGTTGAAACAGTAGGCTACAAATAATTAATTCGTTATGAATTAATTAATTATTAATCCTAAGAGGACGATGCCATTGTCCATCGCAATGTTTCACATTAGACATCATACAATGTCAAATTGGTCAACATCGCCCAACCCTAATTAACGCTCCAGTATGTTAATTATGTATAGGTTTAGAATTGCTTTTACGTCCAGTGAATGTATATTTTCACCATCTCATTTAGGGAAACTCCTGAAATAAATTAGTTATATCTCTGAAATTTAATAATAAATTATATAAAATGCTGCGCTTCCCACCTCCTTTAATTAGCCGTAATGACTTCTGGGACTTCTAGAGCTAGTTCTGCGCTCAAGTCTGCATTAGATGAATCCTCATAATGAAGAATGCATCCGGGTCCGGTCACACATGCTCCGTCCTTGCGGTCTTGAGTTTTGGAACTGAACTTTGGCAGTTGATAATGATAATCATTACACGAGAACACAAGGACGCAAGATCAGTTAAGAACGCATATTGAGAAACAGCCATTTTGTTCAGCTGTATATTCACACACACATGTAGCGTAATGACAATAAAGCTAAACATGTAGTGACTTCTAGTCACATGGTACGGTGGCATCATCATTTTCAAAATGGTGGCGTTTCGTCTATCTACATGGCTACGTGACTGGCGGTGTTTTGAGATTTTTCCACTCTGTGACCCGTTCGTGAAACAATCCTAAAGTCCATTTCAGGGCACCAACACCAGCGTCGTGTGGATGAAAGGTTGGAAATTAAATTTTTGCTAACTGACCTAAATCCTTGACTTAAATAAACGCTTGACTAAACCATGCTTGAGCTTTTAACTCTGGCAAATGTAGAAATTAAGACATGCATTAATAATGTCATTTAAATGAATGCGGTGGCAGTATTTCCCTGTGGTATTGAAAATGGATTCATATTGAAGTTTCAGTATTGTGACAACACTAGTTCTTGCAAACACACTCATGCAGTGTGTGTGCGTGTGTGTTTGCAGCTGCAGAGGGTTCGAGAGAGTCACCCTGCGAGCAACTCATCTGTGAAATTAATTACAGGCGGCTCACATTCATTCCTCTAGTGATATGATGAGGATTGCAGGAGGGGGAGGAAACGCTGGCCACTAAAATGCTCTTTTGATCCACCTCTCAGCTCAGCTCAAGTGTGAAAACTGCCGATTTCTCATTAATCCTTCCATTTCTTTGCTTAATTGACAGTGAGTGCCTGGAGAGCTCGGCGCATTTGTGTGTGTAATACAAATTTGTATTATAATGCATGTGACACATTTGTCTACGTGCGCGTTTTATGAACGGCGGCAGGTATGGGTTTGTGGGCCTATATTTGAGGGAAAAAAATGTAAAAGTAAAATGTGCATAAAGAAAATGTTATATAGGCAAAAATGTGACTTACAAAAAAACATTCCTAATGTTATAAAGTTGAAAGCAAATTATTAGCCCTCCTGTAAAATTCTTTTTCAAGTATTTCCTATTTTATCTCATGGAGAAATTATTCATCTTTTAGTTGAGCTGGAATAAAATCAGTTTTAAAATGAAAACATAAATAATTTTAAGATCAATAATATTAGCCTCCTTAAGAATATTTTTTTTTTCGATGGGCTACAAAACCACTGTTGTTCAATGCCTTGCATAATTAAACTAGCCTAGATAATTAATAAACCTAGTTAAGCCTTTAAAACTACACTTTAAGCTGAATACTAGTATCTGTAAAAAAAATAAATAAATAAATAAATAGTAAAATTATTTATTAAAAGCCATTTGTTTAAAAATTCTCCGTTAAACAGCTTGGGAAATATTTTAATATTAATATTGCTAATAATATTGCCTTCAACTGTAGGATACTACACAATGCATATATAACCTTTTTTTTAAGTGCTATAGTGTACTATTATATACATTTACATATTTAATTTAAGAAGAAATTAGTGAGGCATTACAATTGTATCATATTTACCCCCATACAAATATTTAATTCAAATAAAAAACTTATATATATATATATATAAAATAAGCAGAATAATTTAAGTATTCATAATTTGTTCCAATATTTGTGAATATTTATACATATTTTATTAATATATTTATATAATATATATTTTATAGTATTATTATTATTATTATTAACAACACACAAAACAGTTACAAATGTTTAATATGATTTAATGATTAATAATTTACATCTTGTTAATAATGCATTTACATTAATTACTTTCAATTAAATATTTAACAATATATGTATATACTGTAATTTCATCAAATAATTATTATTCATAATGTTTAATCATTTACATTTTTACAAACATTTATTAAATATTTGTCAACATAGTGACATTATTAATAACACATTTTGTTTTGTATATTAAAGTTTTAAATAATAAACAATTTATTTGTTCATTATTTATTATTTGCTACTGTACATGTTGATTTTATTTGGGTTTGAAAACAAAGACTGGCAAATACCATTTTTGTTGATCAAACTATTTCGACAATGCCAAGAATATTAAAGGTGCAGTAGGTGATCTGCCTAAATGCTATCCGTTCACCAGTTAGAAAACTTTATAGTACTTTATATTACTACAATTCTGAACAAAAATACTGTATTATATCTAGCACGTTTTCAGTTGTGTAGCAAGCAAAACGTCATAATGTGCAATATTTCATGCATGCAAGGATCGCTGGTCTCACTCTCTCACACGCTTTAAATCGACTACTGTATGCTTAGTGGTTAGCCGGTGGGTGCAGGAATTACACTTAGGCCTATTGCTAAGCTAAACTTACATGCTATTTCAGACTGAATATTCAGAGTAGCATGGTAAACAATATAGGGAGTGCATCACAGGTTATCATCGTTTACCTCAGTAAAGCTGACTAGACGGAATAGCGCTATTTACTGATGTTTTGTTGTTAAACTATATAAAAATACATTATCGATGCTGTAACTTCAAGGTCACGTCAAGATTTCAGTGGCTGAACAACACTTCTGTGCAAATATCCCATTCATAAAACAACACAGTCTACATCAGCTTTGCCTGACTATATAGTTTTATAGCATAACATTACCTGTCTAAAATAAATACTTCAGCCATGATGTCATCCTTTCTCCTGTGTGCAAAAGTAACTCCAATACTGATTCAGGATTTGAAAAAGTTGATTCAGCATTTGTTTTTACCGCTCTCTCTCTCTCTCTCTTGTGCTGGTGAACGAGGCACGCGCAAATGACGGAACTGCTGTTGTACAAATCTACATTATGCCCGACAATATTTAATAGGATGTCTTATGCCTCACCCAGAATATAAAAATACATATAAATATATTTAGATCATTTACTTTAATCATTACTATTGGAATGTGAAGAGACTTTCAATCAGCACAACAAAAAATGTTTCTGAAGACAATCACCTTTAATATGCAAACAAACATGCTTGGAGTTATTTGAGAAAGAATGCTGTAAACAAGTATAAATAAAAGCCACAGATTTTCAAGGACAAAAAGACCAGAGATTGCACTGAATGTCCTGACCACAGATGCTCGGCCCAGCATTACATACAGATCTGCAATCAATAATACCATGCATACATGCGCAGTATAGTCCAGTATGGCCAGCGTTCACCACACCGGGGTGCTCACTTCTCCAAACACGGCCTTGTGGGCCTTATCACAGCCTTTAATTCCCCTCGCGTGCACCCGCCTCTATTCATAGTGACAGCAGCTTGTGTCTTAAAGCCGCAGAACAGGCTGAAAATAGACCCGCGCAGCCAAACAAATGGCCAAGCCGGAGGGGGACTAAGTGTCTGCATGTCTAATCTGGTTACGTGTGCCAGTCGGACAGAGGCTCAGCGACGGCGAAGGAGGAACTGCTCTCTTTTCTGCCAGACTCCCAACAGACGTCCTACACGAGCTGGGGAGACGTCGGAGGACAGCCAAGATTCCCATTTCCTTTTCCACTCCTTTCTTATAAACCCAAATAAATCATGGGTAGGAATGTGCAGGAGAAGCGGATACTGTTTCAGGTTTAGCTTACGGATATTTGTTGAACACCTGTTGTGTGTGTGTGTGTGTGTGTGTGTGAGAGAGAGAGAGAGAGAGAGAGAGGGAAAGAGAGAGAACAGGGATCGGGTGTGCATTTGAGAAGCAAAGAAAGAAAGAATGAGTAAAAAAAAAGTGAGTGAAAGAAAAGAAAGGACGGAAGGAAAGAAAGAGTGAAGGAAAGAAAGAAAAAGGAGAAAGAACCAAACAAAAACAAAAAATGTGTGAAAGATGTAAAAGCAAAAAGAAATGAAAAAAAAACAGAACAAACGAAAGGAAGAAGAAAGAGAAATGAAAAGCACAAACAAAAGTAAAAGAGAATTAAAAGAGAGAAAGAACGAGAAAGCAAAAGAGGGTAAAGAAAGTACATATAAAAAGAAGAAATAAGAGAAAATGAAAGAACAGGCAAACAAAACAAATAAAAGAATGCAAAAAGAAAGAAGAGACTGGAATAGAAAGCGAAATAGAGAGTGAAACAAAAGCAGCAAAAGCCTAACAGAAAAAGTAAAAGAGGGCAATACAAAGACCAAACATAAGCAAAAGATTCAAAGAAAAATCGCAAAAGATAGACAGAATAAACGGGAAAAAAGACTAAACACGAAAAAAGAAAAGGAGCAAAAGAGGGAACAAAAATGGAACAAGAGAAAGCAAAAGAAAGAAAAAGTAGTAAAGAAAAGAAAGAAAGAAAGTAAAGAAAGAAAGAAG
>CAIGQW010055820.1:338137-360994 GCA_903798125.1 Danio choprae | reverse complement strand
AAGAAAAAAGAAAGAAAGAAGTAAAGAAAGAAAAGATGCAAAGAAAGAAAGTAAAGAAAAGAAAGAAAGAAGAAAAAAGAAAGTAAAGAAAAAAAGTAGTAAATAGAGAAGGAAAAAAGAAAGAAGAAAAAAGAAAGAGTGAAGAAAAAAAAATAAATAAAAAATAAAAAGGAAAAATAACGGAAATAACGAATAAACGAAAAAAGACTAAACACGAAAAAAGAAAGTGAAAAGGAGCAAAAAAGGGAACAAAAATGGAACAAGAGAAAGCAAAAGAAAGAAAAATTAGTAAAGAAAAGAAAGAGAAAGTAAAGAAAGAAAGAAGAAAGTAGTAAATAAAGAAAGAAAGAAGTAAAGAAAAGAAAGTAGTAAATAAAGAAAGAAGAAAAAAGAAAGAAGGTAGTAAAGAAAGAAAGAAGAAAAAAGAAAGTAAAGAAAAGAAAGTAGTAAATAAATAAAGAAAAAAGAAAGAAGAAAAAAGAAAGAAGGTAGTAAAGTAAAGAAAGAAAGAAGAAAAAAAGAAAGAAAAAAGAAAGAGTGAAGGAAAGAAGTAAAGAAAATAAAGAAAGAAAGCAGCAAAAAAAAGAGTAAAGGAAAAAAGAAAGAAAGAAAAAAGTAAAGAAAATAAAGAAAGAAAGGAGCAAAAAAAGAAAGAAGTCAAATATTTGAAATAAATCAAAAGAAAGTGAAAGCAAAAGAGCAAAGGAAAAAATAAAACCAACACAAAGAACAAAGTGAACAGTAGATGATGGGTTAACAATCATTAAAGTTATCGTACAGTTACTGATTTCCTAACTGATTTCCCCATTATCATTCGTGCACAATTATCTGGCGGATGTTATTCTAAATAATAATAAAATGTTGTTCTTCATTATCTTGTAATCAAAATGTAAGTAATGTAAAACGACTTCAAATGAATTGATAAAGCAAACTTGGTGAAATAAAGAGTTGTCGTCGTGCAGTCGGGATTTCTTTTATGTGATCACGTTATGTAACAGACCTGTGAGCTCTGGCCTCAAGATAGGAATGTCTGATTATCACAGACCTACAGTGACTAATGCCTGTTAGACAATAATCTGCGCACTCAAACAGAGGGAAAAAAAAACTCTGTGCAAACTTGAAAACCTTCTAAATGTAATGAACTTGAACATTTGTTAACTAATTTTAAATAAATTATTTAATTTTGGTGAGAGGCAGAGTTGGAGAAACAGTAAAACTCTGGTGGCTACCAAAAATAATGTCTTCAAATCATTTGTTTACAAATATTAATTTAAGTGTGTGTTAATTAGGGATGACCGATATATCTGCGCCGTATCAGCCAATAAATGGCTTTTTTTATTATTGTAATCAGTCAGATTACAAAATTAATACAATTATTAATAATAAATCATGTACTTTTATGCACGGTTGTGTATTATTGCTGCACACCACAACATTTAGTTGGCCCTTTGGTTTAAAATTCATACAGTCATGCTGTATCAGAAAAAACACATGCATTATTCATTTATTGGGATTTTGCGTTTGCTTAATGTTCAGTCACTTTGTTGGTTTATTTATGCATTATTTATTAATTAGGCAATATAGATTTTATTTATATAAAAGAATGTTGTGGCCACAGAAAAGAACAAAGTTGATAGATCAGTTCAAACTGTTTTAAAATAAAAATTGTTCTTTGTTTGTTTTGCCTTCTGTTTTCAGTCTTGCAGGAAAATGTGAGGAAAAACATATATATTTGTTATATATAAATATATATTTGTTTATCTGCCTTTATATCATTATCGTTGGCCTCCAAATCTCAAGAGTTATCAGATATCGGCCAAAAACTCCATATCGGTGCAGCTCTAGTGTAAAAGGTCAATACATTTTTAACTTCTGGAAGAAGTTTTCATTTTTCTTCAGATGCAACTCACATGCAGATATGAGAAACTTATCTGACAAAAGCAAACCTGAGCTCAGAAATAAATCAAAGATTTAACCATGCAGATTTTTGTCTTTGCATGTTTATATTTCTTGTCATCAATATATCAATTTATTGTATGATACATGGACACTAGGTCTGCACGACATTGAAAAAATCTGACATTGCGATGTTTTGTTTTTTTCTGCGATATATATTGCGACATGAATACAATTTCACCAGATGGCTTGCATAGCTCTATTTGGGGCTCTATCCATATTCATAGCATATTCTATTTAGCTCTATCCATTATCCATTAATTTGGATTGGTTGGGTCGATTTTGTAAGGAGTAAATCATGTATTAAAAAAATAATAATAAGATTGCAAGAATAATTACAATAGAGCAAAGAACAAAGTAAAATAAACAGTTCTTCATGGTTTTCCGGAGAGTCAAACAGTATTCAGATACAGAAATAATAATTTTTTCTTCAATAAAGTTACAAAGGTTTTACGTTTCTGTGTCCAAATGCTTTACACTTTCTTGAAATACTTTTAAAACACATGCAAATGATAAAGTTTCACTCTGTTATGGTTATACATTGCAATGACTCCACAAATCTCATGTATTCTCAATTGTTGATCGACTATAATCCCAATTTAACATTGCATATCCTGGAAAATAAAATTACTAAAAGACGCTTAGAAAGTGAAAGTCTGTGATTTTATTTTATTTGCCTCGGCTGGGTCAGTTGGCATTTCTGTGGAGTTTGCATGTTCTCCCCATGTTTGCGTGGGTCTCCTCCAGGTGCTCCGGTTTCCCCCACATGCGCTATAGGTGAATTGGGTAAGCTAAATTGTCTGTAGGGTATGAATATGACAAATCTCATGTATTCTCAATTGTTGATTGACTATAATCCCATTGCATATCCTGCGATATGACTATTGTGGACACAAACATTGCGATATCGATGCTGAAATGATATATTGTGCAGCCCTAATGGACATCAACTTTTCAACTTTTCGGTGACACCAGTACTAATCCATCCTATATACACAAACAACGCAAAGGTGCGTAGGACCATGCAAGTTACGAAAGGCCCCCTCACTCGGCTAATTACATATCAAACCTCTTTAACATTATTAATAGGCTACTGAGTGACTGATGTTGTTGGTTTGCATTAGTTTGCATTTTCAAAGCGTCTGCTAGTTATTTTATTTTCCAAATCTGAGGTGAACTATCTGCGGCTACTTTCAGTAGTATGGCAATAAACATCCCGTATTTAAACTCACATTGGAAGCATTTAACACTGAATAAAGCACACAATCTGTACCTTTTGTCATAGCAGTATGTGCTGTTGTTCTGCCGCAATGCCATGGAAAGAAGACATTTCTAAAATAGAAATTTTGCAAGTCACTGTTGCAGATTGTTACGGAAAAACTCCTTTAAACATTGAAAAGATACCTTTCGTCACATGTCGTTGTTCCGCGTCGCATGTAGTTAGGACAAAGCGTTAGAGTATAAAGTGTGCACAGAGATATTTTTCTGAAACACAATAAAAACGCCACTGTGGACATGGAGCATTTTCAATCTAAAATGCCACTTTAAATTGAAAACACACTATTGTACATGGCACCTTAGTGGTTTTTTTGTCAATGGTAACCAAAACTGCTCGATTTCTAACATTTCCTTGAAACATTTTCTTTTGTGTTTCAGTCTGTAAACTTTATAAAGAGGAAAAACGTGGGAAACTTCTCATGAGAAATTCATGGGATTTTTCCTGACCACAGTAGATTCTAGATCATCATGTGATCAAAAGATACAATTTATTGAACTAAAAGATGCTAAATGTACTCAGCATTTACACTAGAGTTGCACATTATATTGTTTCAGTGTCAAAATTGCAATGTGATCATTAGCAATAGTCACATCGCATGTATATGCAATATAGTCTGGATTATAATGATATAATATGATAAAATATATAATAATAATAATAATAATAATAATAAAAATGTTTTTTGAGGTCTGTGACTGTGTGGGGGTTTTAAAAGCATTCAGGCCTAAGAAATTGTACTGTTTGTAACGTTGACAAATCAATAACGATTGAATTGTTTACACAACCAAGACTGTGCAGTATTATTTTACATTTGATTATTCAACTACTGTATATACAGTTTGACTCCTTGAAAAACAATCAAACGCTGTTTATTTAATTTGTATATTTTCCTTAATTGTATTCATCCATGCTTGTAGATAAAATAACTGTGTTTTGAGGTAATAGTGTCAGAAACCTGTTCAGTTTAGCACATGGCACAATTCCAGAATGTTTTCACATCCATCCACACAAAAAAAAAAAAAAAAAAACATTTTAATGCTGCTATAGCTGGCCAAACCCCTTTGCAGTAACAGCAGCTTTACTTTCATCACAAACGTTGAAGGCTACTTTCCTTCACTGACGGCTGGTATCACTTTAGAAACTGCTCTACATCAAGTACCAGTCGCCACGTCCTGATTACAGCCACTGTAAGGAGGAAACATTAGCCCAGGGAACAAGAGTAGTGATCAACTTTCACAGGCCAGCGATAACAGAGGATACAACTTTAATGCACTGATGATGCAATTAAAGGGTTTCAGGTCAATCCCAACAAAAAGAAAACTTTCGAAACTGTCGAGAGCTAGAACTAATCTAGAGTCAATTCAGATTCAACAAAAGGTTATGTTGGGTATAATAAAACAAGCTTTCTAACATCTGAATCAAATCAATCATGGTTGATGAAAATCAATCATGAAAAAAAAAATGTTCACGTATTAGATTTCGGAAGTCCAGTCATGTTTGTTTTCTGTCAGCTTTCTAGAATCAGAATTAAAAGTGGAACTGTGAATGAAGGAGGTTGATTCAATGGATAACGGTTCAACCTAAAAAAAAAGAAAAGCCTGCCATCATTTGCTCAACATTGACTTGTTCAAAATCTGTTTGAGTTTTTTCTTCTTCTGTTGAACACTGTTGAAGTATGTTGGAAACCGGTAACCATTGAAATTCATCGAAGAAAAATGAAATATTATGGAAGTTAATGATTTACAACATTCTTCAAATATCTTCTATGTTCAACAGAACAACAAAGCTCAAATTGAGTAAATTATGGCGGAATTTTCATTTTTGGGTGAACTGTCCCTTTCGGTTTCATCCAAAACGACTGCAGAGATTTGGTGAAAAATCACTAAAAATGTCACTTCTTGTGATCTTGTTTAATTTGCAATTTAACCACTAGCCTAAGAAATCACAAAAGAAAGGTCTTACTTAAAATATTGAGACATTTGTGTGATAAAGAAGAACTCTTTATTATTCTCTCTTGCATTAATGCACAAATGAGTTTTATTTTAGAAGATTAATCAAGCTTTGTGTATTTTTATTTTAACATGCATGATTATTATTACACATCTACTGTCACACATCATATGGTAAGTCTGCTATTCTTATTTTAAAACTAATTAGGGAAAGTAACAACAATAATTTGATTCTCAAACTTAAGTAATTGGACAAAAAGATTTGAAAGGTTTAAAAATGTGATAAAAATTGCATAGCCATTTCTAAAGAATAGTATTTATTAATATGATATTTTATAGGACTAAAAACAAAGTCAACTGGGGGAAAATGTAGTTGCTGTCTTAAAGTAACTTTTGACAATCAATTCAGCTTGCACTATATTAAACGGACTGAAATCTACAAAATATATAATATTTCAAGTGGATCAAAAGTTTTGTTATTGTATAATTAATAACATATAAATAATTATAATACAAAAGTATCATAAAATAGGAATAGTTTTCATGATTAATCTGTGTCAGTCTCGATTTTTAGAGATGTACCGTCAGCATCGCCTATCTAAATTACAAAACAATAGTTGTTTCCAAACAGGTCTCCCCAATACGCAATGCCTCATTAGCCAGCCATTCGTTGGACACAAACATAACCCCGCCCCCTAACATATGCAATTGGTTGAGGCAATATTGATGCCTCTAATTTTAATCTAAAGTCTCTTAATTTCGGTGATTTTATTCTACCAAAAACTCAATACAACAGCGTGAGGGACAGAACATAGTATTCAACCACAGAAAAACACACTTCAGCAGTATGAACACTGATATGAACGTAGCCAATGCACCTGTGGCATCTCGAGTTTTAGTACACTTCCTAAACTCATGCGTGCCATCATGCAGTACTGAATGAAACAACACTGCAGGCGACTGTGTATTGGTTATTATGACAGTCGTGAACGCGCGCTTCTTACCTTACACGGAAACGGCAGAGTAGATGCAACTTTTTCCATTGCCAAGTTTCTTATGCTCGGCGTGAGAGGGCCGCGACAGGTCGGGCAGCAGCTGAGCTTTTGCCGACACTGGTTACACACCAGATGCCCAGCCTGGCACTGCAGGATCGGGGGCAGCACATAGTCGAAGCACACCGGGCACTCAAACAGCGCTGTCAGCTCGGGGGACTGTCCCGGAAGAGCGGCGACTGGAAGCGCTACAGCGGCCGCGGGAACGGTACCGGAGCCCGCGACGGAGCCAGACACCCCCGCGGCGGCTGCTGCAGCTGCTGCGGCGGCCGCGGCTGCAGCGGCGGCGGCAGCAGAGGCGGTAGTTCCTCCAGAACCTCCATGCTTACTTCCTCCCGCTTTTCCAGCTCCGAGTCCTCCGGCCGCTCCACCCGCAGAGGACGGACGGCTCATGGCGAGGAGTGTCGGTCGATGTTTGATGGTGTAAATCCCCGAGTAGCTGAAGCCCGAGAGCCTCACCGTCCACTCCCGACTGAAGACGGACTCGGTTCCGAGTAGCCTCCTCCAATCCCCCGCGGATACAACATGGCCGCCATAGTTTGAGAGCGAGTAACGAGACTATTGGGTGAAGGAGATTCGATTGACACTCTCCTCAGCCAATCAGAGAACAGCTCTTACGGTTTATGTAAGAGTCGCTGGAATATGTAGTAATTGCGTGAGTGGCTGTAGGGACGTAAACAGCAAACAGTTGCGCGGTGGTTCTTTCACACGATGTTTTACTGTTTTATGTAATCAGTAGACTGTCGTGTTGGAAAGAAACAGAATGAGAAAGAATCGATAACAGTACCAGTGAACATTCGGGAAATATTTTCGTTGATTTGTTGATGTTAATGAAAGAAGTACCTTCCGATCACAACGATCACACATTTATTTGATTAAAAATGCAATAAAACAGTAAATATTATTTTCATTTTAAATAAGTATCGTCTATGTGAATATATTTTAAAATGCAATTTATTTCAGTGTTATAAAGATTACATTATCCTCTTGAAAAATGGTTAAGTTTGAGTTTGAATGATCTAATAAGCTGATTATGAATGAATATTGATGCTCAGTCGTTAAGAATAGTTCTCATTATATAAATGTTGAACACATTCTTTCTGCTTTACGTTTTTGTAGAAACAGTTACATTTTACTTTCCATGATTCTTTAAAGAACAGAACAAATATAAATAATTGATCAATTAAACATAATGGAATGACTTTGATGGAAAAAAAATATGTATGGAAAATAAATGTGCATTATGCTCATTAAGAAGATTTCTGAACATCACGTGCTGCTTAAGTAATGATGCTTAAAATTCAGCTTTGAATCAGAGGAATAAATGTATTTCTAAAATACATTCAGATAGAAAATAGTTCTTTTAAATTGAAGTAATATATCACAATAATAATTTGTTATAACTCAATAAGAATCTTAACGTTTCCAGACCTTTGACTGGTTTATATGTAGAAAGAACTCTCTTGTCTTTTTATTTTTACTGTGCAATGCATTTAAACTGGATTAGCAACTTGAAAATAATCTCATCAATATTTTTTAAAATCCCTCTCATACATTCCTAATCTGGAACCGTTTCATTTTTAAAATATTTAGTATTGCTTAATTTGATTTTAAATGTCATTTAGCATGTAAATACACGACGAATACTATATTACAGATAGCATCAGTGAATCAGAGTCAAGGACACCACATGAGTGTATTAACTGCTTATTAAATAATTATATCATAGCAGTTTCGACAGAATTCCTAGAGGCTAAACCACCACAAACCTTGTCTCGTCTAACCAGCTCCCTCTGCTGGCTGTTCATTTCATTTTAAAGCAAACGTACTGGTCACTTTACAAAAAGGTTTCATTACTTAATGCTACTTACTGTATTTACTAACATTCACTAATAAGAACAATACTTGTACAGGGTTTATTAATCATAGTTCAAGATTTACTAATGCATTATTAAAATCCAAATTAATGCCAGCTAACATTAGTTAACGCACCATGAATTAAACTAATGATGGACAACTTTATTTTTACTAAGTAACATTAACAAAGTGGAATAAATACTGTAATTCATGTAGTGTTCATTGTTTGTTCATGTTAGAAAATACATCTTTCTACACAACAGAAACTTTTACACTCACATATCTCTAGAAAACCAGTTTCTGAGTGTGCTTTACAGGTGAGTGGGTTTGACAAACAACCTGTAGAAACAGTCCTGTCTATATGCACCAGGTATTCCACTCAAATTCCGTCCTACAAGGACTCAATAAGAAAATCAATGTTTACTTGTGTTTACTTGCATTTCAACCTTAAAATACCAATTTTGCACAACACATTTTTTCTGTTTTATGTAAAGCACTTGTATAGTTTGCCTTATGTTGTGTGTAGTTAAGTATTTACATTATATATGTAGTTAGATTGCAGCTCCAGTATGTTAGTTATGTATAGCTTTACAAACTGCTCTTACATCCAGTGTTGTATTTATACTTATGATTATGTTTATGTATGTAGCACCATGGTCCTTCGAGACACTTCAATTCATTCCACTTCATGTCCACATGTAGCAGAATGAAAATAAAGCTCAAATTGATGACATTAACCAACATAAATGAATACAACCTTACTTTAAAATGTCACCAATGCAACTACATTTTATATGAGCCAAATCAATGTAATTAACTGCATAATTAAATCATCTTTGAAAGGCTCAGTCACCCAAGTCACACAAAAACACATTTTGTAATTATTTTTTTTAATACTTAAAAATGAACAGTAACTGGCAGTTGACGGTTACAGTTTGATAATCTAAACAAGACTTAACTACTGAAAAACAGGTTCAGAGTTATGGAAAGCTTATTTACAGAATCACATTTGCTTCCATGACTCGCAAAAAAAACAGTGCAGCGGGTCACAAAGCATCATAGTCATCCTCATCTTCATGCTTCCTCTTCAGGGATGTAGACTCGCTGGATGAATTCTGAGACACCATATTGGTGGTAATGAGGATGTTTTTGGAGCCGATGAGCGACGGGTTGATGAGGACATTTTGGACTGTGGGAGTGGTAGGAGTAGCTGTGAATGAAACCAATTTAAAAAGTTGTTAATAAAGTAATTGTACGTTCCTAAAACCTACAATGTTTTTAATTTTCTCATAATCAACAGCTTAGGTTTGTGCAGACTTTTACACTAAACATTGAGGAGGGGGAAGGGATTTGCGCTCCTCAATTTCACTCATAGCAAACTAACGTTTTGAGGGGCGTGGCTAAGCATCTCACCCATTCAGTCAAACGGATGTTCCAAAACAGTCGCAAATGGTTCAATTCTGATTAAAGATGACTTTTGAAAAAATTCTCTGGATTAACTTGCATCAATTATTTGTTCACCTTAACACTAACAAAGTGCGCTAACAAAACAAACATTGTGAATTTGAATTTTAAGCAGTGTTTAATGTTATCTTCTCAGTGAGCACTGACACATTTATCAAGAACATCCCCAAATGACATACGTTGAATTACAAACTTTCATTTGGTTAAACAATGTAAATGTATAAAACAAAATGTCTGAATCAAAGCAGTACAAGAACACTGAACAAAAAGACTAAATGCACAAGTGTAATCTTCACAATGGAAAATCTAACTAAAATCCCATGAAGCACTATAAATGAGTCAGACCATGTAAATTGAGAGAAATTTTTTAAACAATTTCTGTAAAGTTGCTCATTGTATCTGTAGTTGTGGTGAGGGGGCGGGGCCGAGAGCCGTGGGAACTGAATGAGGCCGAGGCCCAAAGTGCTTACAGGTGCAGTGCACACCGGCCTCGAATCCCACGGAAGGAGCTCTGGACTATAAGAGGAGGAACGAAGGCAGAGGAAGCTGAGAGAGGTCCAGGCCTGGACAGTTATGTTTTTGTTTTAGACTGCAGTCTCCGTGAGGAGCTGCCGTCCCTTTGTTTTGGTTTAGACGGCAGTCTCCGTGAGGAGCCTCCTTCTTCCCGGCGGCCAGGTGGCCGCGAACATTATTACAGTAGTATCTATATATACACATTTATAAGAGCAGAGAATTTACATCATTGACTGTGTTAACATGGACATCAGTAATCAAATGATTTGCCTTAATCTGAACAAGACGATAATATGATTAAGGTGTTTACATGTGTTGCTTTTTAAATGTTTCTTTCATGATTCCATTTTACATGTTATAGCACATAATTCAATTAACATCATCACGTCACCACGCTATCCACATTACCTAAAGAGTTGTGTAATTTCGGGTGTTTTTTCATTTTTTTTTATTTGACAATTTAGGAACATTTCATGCATGCCCCCCATGACAAACAAGATATTGGATGAGAGTATGAACTGCTGGAAGAGCTTGGTTTAATGGAATTCGATACCGCATGCCATATAGGGAAAAAAACCTCTGCATTTCATGATGTGTGTGTCTGTGGTTCTTCACTGACTCGGTAGGTGCAGAGAATAGTATCAAACAGCCATTTGTGTATAGACTGCCTGTCACATAATGCGAATAAAATCGGCATACTCCACATGTCTTGATTCGATTTGTTTAGTTCGATTATGACCTTAATTGGAATAAATTTATAAAAATCGCTGTTTACATGGTAGACTCTTCATCAGAGTATTGTCTTAATCGTATTAAAATCGGATTATTGGTGTCCACGTAAACGTACTCACTGATTACCTCAAATCATACTTTAAGTAACTTCAGAGAATGGTTTAAAGAATTTGAAACATTTTTCGCCTAAAAAAAGGCTTAAAAATGCTAAAGGGGAATGTTTTAGGGAAAATGCGGTTGGTAGTTTAATTGTTTATTTATCGACATACATGTTTGACAGTGTCAGACAAACAGCGGTGCAGTAAATGCACAAAACAACACAAAAAAGTTATGATTTGGTTATGGCTTAAGTCATGGTTGAAGCTATAGATCTGTTGTTGTATTTTGCTCACTTTGATTCTCAATTTGGTGAAATTTTCTGTTCAGCATCAGGGGTAACAGCTTTTTCACAAATTTTACTATGTTGTTTTTATATTGATTGTTTTAAAAATAGCTTGAACTGATATGAACTGACAAGTTCAACAAACAAAAAAAAGTCACCATCATTCATACACAAAACATACAGTTAGCTCTTAATAGGTTTCATATCCATTGGCATCAAATCCTGTTTGATATTGAACATTAAGACATTTACTTTTTCAACATTAAATTGTAAAATCACTAAATTCTTTCAGGGCACACTCTGATTTCTTTAAAATAATCACTAAACTGTGTAAATGTAAAATATTGTAATGCTTTAACTTATTTTATTCAAAACGTTGATTCCTTGTTTTCAAATAAATGAAAAAAATCGTGGGCCATACATTGTTTTATATTAGAACAATTGAACTGAATCTATACAATCATTAAAATTTGTCCAGGCAATTGTTTTAATGTAGAAGCTAATACCTGACTTGACCGAGGCAGCCTGCGAGGAGGGAATCTGAACGGTGAAGCGCTGGCCGGTCAGTGACACGGGTGTTCCCACTTTTGTCCCCATCGTCTGCACTGATGGTGTACCTGTGAAAAAAAGCACAATGATAATCCGTTAACTAGACTTTCAGATTTTGTATTTATATTTAATACTTAATATTTGCACGTAGAGGATTGCTGCTCTAGTTCATAAGCTCTCGAAACATTCAATCAAAATTATAAATTGCAAAGTGTCAAAATGACTATTCTCAAACTTTAAAACAGTAGTTAATATCAGTATTTAAGTTTTCTCCATTTACTCCCTCACACATTACTACGATGTTAGAGTTGTAAATCTGCCATCATATAAAGTCATTTTATCCTCAAGAAGACTTGAATTTAGATTAAACAGCTTGATTTATAATTAAACGATGCCTTTATGATATTTTTGGAAATTTTTACTTTTAGGTATTTAACTTTACTAATTTTATATCACAATTGCACTGCATCGCCAATATATATCACCACATTTTATAATATAACAATATAAAACAATGTATCATTTTACCCCCATTATTAACATACAAAAAAACAACTAAATTATTTTCTTATAATAAGGGAGTTCAAAGAATGTATAGTGGAAATCATGAGCCTCTAAAGTGTCTTGTGTTGTATAGCAATTTAAAGAGTATAGTAAAGTATGTATCATTTAGTCAAGATGTATCATTTAGGAAATTAAATAACTGACCAAGTGTTGGAGTGCTTGGCCTGCTGGACACTGCTCCAACACTCAAGCGTGGGACTGTTATCCTGCCCGCTGATGAAGACACCTAAACATGTAAAATCACCACCATATGAGACACATGACCATACATTATAAAAACTTAGTTCACCCAACGAATGATGATGGAGTTTTCATTTTGTGTCAATTCAACCCCATAATGCTTTCATTCCCGTTTGAAACACAAAATAATATTTTTTTTTTTCAAATCTGAGAGATTTTGGTCCCTCTATTAGACTATTTTCCATAAAAATTAACCCGTATGAATCAAACGATTTGTTTTTCAAACTAACTTCTTTTGTGTTCAACAAAAAAAAACTCAGGTTTGTGACAAGCAAAGGCAGAATTTTCAGTTTGGGTGAAGTATCCCTTTCGTCTTCTGAAAAGATATGGTGAACAGTTAATTTTGTTTTTATTCTTGCATAAATATTATTTTACAAACATAATAACGGAGCCATACCTATTTGAAACGCAAGATGAAAGTATGTTTTTGGTTTGTGCAAAATCTCAAACATGGCATAAGAATGAAACTCACTGGTTCACGAGCATCAAGCAGGCACACTTGAGCATAACTAATATTATATGAATGCTCCAAACATTGTTTGCTGATCAACATTTATATGTGAAAAAAAGGCTAAATTAAAGCCTGATTCTCACATTGACATGATCAATTTGCAATAATAATTTATTATTTAAAAACGTATCATGTCTCTTCAGAAGACTAGGATTAAACAATTTATATGGATTTATTTTGTAATATCTTAATGAACATTTTGAAATGTTGGAGAATCACTCCACGCGTCTTGGTCGAGCGAATGACATGGGCGCGAATTGAGCATTTGATGCCTGTAAAGCCTGATTTGCACAAATCTCTCTAGTTTAAAAATCTGAACTTTAGCGACTACTCACCACATCAGATTCATGAACCATAAACATTTTTTTTTAACTTAATGCTAATAAAGTTGCAATTACAGTAAATATAAATTCTGATGCAATTAAGCAGCTCATGACAATACGATTTGCAGTAAATGCTGCTCCACACAAAAACAAAGCAAAAAATATATATATTAATTTCAATAGGAATCTGGAATAAGACTGGCCATAAGACCTCCAGTGGCAGACTTCAAAAAATAATAATTCTCACAAACAGAAAGCTGCACTTAAACAGTCACTTTTGTGACAGCAGTAACAGTCATAATACTAACATCACAACACCACTTTATCGGGAATACATGCAAATTTTAGATCGGAATGATGTAATAAGTACATGACATCACTCATAGTGCTTAAAATAATACCTTTTTCTGGAGGGACTTCAGTCTGTAGTTTGGTGCAGTGAGACAGTAACGATCTGGAGGAAGACGAGGACCTGTGTATGGTTTGATCAGAGGCAAAGGGGTTTGGTTCTTCTGCCTCGCAATGTCCAACAGAAACTGAAACAAAAGCCCAAATATCACTATCACTGTTATTAATGAACTGAATTCATGAATCATGAATAAAAAAAACTTTAAGAGAAACTTACATCTCGTGGCGGAGGAGACGTGAAGGACTGATCCACCCGACACTGAATCGCTAACCTTATATCATCTGCATCCACACTGGACTTCTTGGCATGGGCAGAATAGATTTTGGCATCCTCAATAATAGTTGTTACATATCCTGCAAAAATTAAGGAATGTTAAATGGTTATTAGATTTTTTTTTTATTTACTAATACATAAATGCAATTCAGGGTCTCTGTAGATTTCATGAATGTAAATTTAAGACCACTTAAACAAATACAAATCTATGTTCACTATATTAAAACTTTCGAACCTCCAAATATTCAATACTATCTCAATTTTACAAAAAAAATAAAATAAAAAATTTAACTAAAATGTGAATGTTATTTACATTTGATCACACTGCACAACATTTACCAGTGCAAATGTTAAAAAATATAAAGGTTACATGTTTTCAGAAGAATTTAGCAAACTAAAGTACCTTTGATTTAAAAACGTTAAAAAATAAACTTTTGTTCTTGCTTTAAGGAGACTAATTAATTATTTTTAATAAAATTTCTCAAAAAGCCATGTTCTCCATGTTAATTTTGCACCTCAATTAGACGTATTATTTTGATTTAGGAACGTTTAGCAATTTGTACTGTAAAACAAGACAAACGTATTTACATATACATGTAGACACATACGTTCTGCTTCAATTTAAGAACTTTAATGTGTGGAAGAAAAATAGAAACATATGTCATTTACCCAAACAAACAATACACTGAAGGGTTACTTACTGTATGTAAACTCCAGCATTTGATTGACCACTCTGGGTTCGTACTCCGTGATCCCCATGTCTTTAAGAATTTGCATCATAACCTTTAGGATAAATTAAAAGTAACACACATTTAAAGACATAATAATAATAATAATAATAATAATAATAATAATAATAATAATAAAAAAACAAAAACTTCCAAAGGAAAATGAACAAGAGAAATTTACATTCTGAACTTAAATTTGCATATTTACAGCGATGCACAAATGCCAATTTTATGCCACATTTTAAAGTATTTCATCTTAAATTAAATCTCCAAATTAAATCTTAATCTTCATTCCAATGGACCAGTTAGCGCGCTAACGTCTGTGAACGCTCAATGAAGAAAAAGTGAAGCAAATAAAACGCACAGCCGCAATTCAAACATGCCAACTTAATCCCAATGTTCAAAATGTCAATTAAAAATGCGCACACGATAATAAAAACCTTTTCTCAAACATTATTTACCTGTGCATCTTTAGGCACTGTTTTCGGAGACGCCATTTTTAACTCCTGCTCTGATGGGTTGTGTGCAAAACGTATCGAGCGAGCGAGCGAGCAGCCCTATCTAGACGACATTTTGGCCAAAACATAGGCGGTGCCGAAGCAGCGCAGCCAATCAGGATGAAGAAAACTTGAGACGCTTCATGTGACTCGAGCAGCCAATCAGCAGCGGTTTATGCATTGAACTCGGACCAAATGCGGCACGTGCCTGTGATGATAGGAAGTCTGATTCATTTCCGTGAATCGGTTCTTTTGAACAATTCATTTCAATCAACTCTAAAAAAAATACCACAGAGAGAGAGCAAAAGCCATATGTATACGTAGATGCAGCATTACATATATCTGTATAGATGTATCATTAGTATCTGGTTCATTTTAGTTCCTAATCTCTATGAATTATTTCTGTTTAATATTATATTCATATCTGATATTTTTAAGAATCCAGTAGCCATAAAAATCTATAGTCGGAAGAAGAAAATACTACGGAAGTCAATAGCCATTATGCTATATGTCGGCACAATAATCCACTAGGCTAATGGCACTGACATCATTTAACCTTTCATGTTTTTGTCAGCTAAATATTACTTGAAATGTTTGGTAACTTATTAAATGCTTTATTAAATGTTTTTTTTTGTTTGTGTGTGTGTTAATTAAGCAAAATCATCTTCTGAAGTCTGAAAACAGACATTCATACATACAAATTCTATGGTTTTTAACATGGTGGACAGCCTACATATGACGGGCAATAAAAGTAACTTATAACTTCCGTCTGTTTATTTATGGCAAAAGTACCATAATGTGGTTTCTGATGTCTTCATGTGGTATCCTATATAATTGCATTTGCACTTTATTTAGTTATCGGAATTATTAGAATTTATATTATGCCAAGTATAAAGCATATATTCTGGTAGAACTCATAAACATTACTGGTATACTATGATTTTACAGATGCTTCTGGTTTGTACCATGTTACCAATGTATCACCTCCATAGATTCATTTAGGTGCTAAGGTTTAGCGGTTGATAGTGCATAATAAATTATGAAAAGCAGCTATGCTAATTATTTTATTTGTTCTCTATTTCCACCTGGGGATGCCCATCCCGAGGCCTCTAGAGACAGCGCAGCACCATTGATGGGATCCAAGACCTGTGAAGGGATGATGCCAACCATCTAGGACTTCAGGACAACAAGTAAGCTTTATGCACAAATACACTTCATTAAACATGTACACTTAGACATCACTTATATACTATAAAATTGCAGCGTAACTATGTCTGTATATAATAACTTATATTTAATTGTAACTTTAACCTAATTTGATTGTAATGCAATAATGTGCACCTTTTGTATAGCTGCTTTGAAACAATGATCATTGTAAAAAGCGCTAATAAACTTAAATTGTATTGAATATATCCAGCTATGAGGACATGAACAGCTCTGAATAGAGTAATAGAGTTTATCTCCGTTTTCTGAATAAAGTTTTATCTCAAAATTACAGTAATCACAATATGCCATGAAACTTGTAACAAGCCTTAGGCCCAAACATTACTTCATGTTCTGTGATCATCTGCTCTGCAGCATGTTCAATTTTCATAATATTTCCTTTTTTGTTGCACTCTGTTGAATTCATCCATACTCATTCATCCACAATTGAGTGTAGCACACATGGCAGTGCGTGAGATGGAGCACAGAAAAAAAAGAGTTATACATGGCTCTTTTAGCCCAAATAATACTTTGTTGATTCATATATTGCCTACTTCTTTTTCAATATTCTGCTCATTCATAGTCTATGCAGGTTTTTCCAAATATACTTAACTGTGGATGAGTGTGCAGACAAGTTCGATACATGTGTGACAATTTTTAAGTATATGTGTACAGTGTGTTATAAATTACACTAGAGAACTATAGTACAGACTGTACATGCACTGCTGGATTTTTGTCATTGCAAATACATTGTATGCACAGGATGCACATGCTCATTTAAATGATTAATTCAACTGCTGTGTATGCAAATTAGTCAACTGATATATGTTTAATTGAAAAAATAAGTAGGCTACATTGGGTTAAAACAGAATTTGGACAAAATAAGTATACTTTTGGCACCAAATTTTACGTTTTATTAACTGGCATGTAATTAAATGGTAGGTTTACATGTCCCATGTTGACCTAATAACATATTTCAAACCTAAATATAATTTGCATAGTGCAATTCATTCATTCATTTTCGGCTTAGTCCCTTTATTAATCTGGGCTCGCCACAGCGGAATGTACCGCCAACTTATCCAGCATATGTTTTACGCAGCGGATGCCCTTCCAGCTGCAACCCATCTCTGGGATGCATAGTGCAATATTCAAATTAATTTGACATATTATTTATAAACATTATCTCTATTTCCCACGTGTGGAGACAAAACGTAAGTCAACATATTTAAATTAATAAACGTTTCTGCAACGTCTGACACGATTCACTTCTGTAAACGACACAGTTCAACCGATTCATTTAAAAGCTTCGACTCAAATGTTCGATTCTTTGACGATTCAAACATCGCTATTTGAGACACAACCACTGCTCATAGTGAAGTCACATCCTCCTCTATATAAACAAAAAACACACTAGTTTATTCCAGCTAGCAATACACACTACAGTTCCTCATTCACCGAATACAGCCAACATCTGTCAGACCTGTATTTTTTTTTTCCATGTTAACGGGAAAACATGGCTCGGAAATTCTCCAGCTCTGTTGTATTTGGTGATGTTGAAAGCTAAGCTGCTCTTTCTGACGTTTTAGGGCGAGAATACATATACCAAATCACTAATTATTTTATTTTTATGTTTTATATGTATGTTTTTGTCCTCAGTTCGAAGTGTCTTGTAAATAACCGCTTATGTATTTATGCATCAAGTAGTCTCCAATTTTAGTAGCTTTTGTGCCACATGAGTGTGGTTTGCTAAATGGAACATTAGCCACCCAGTTACAATATTGGTCTGTCAGTAAAGTCACTCTGAAAAGTTCCATCAACAGATACGGGTAAGTAAAAATACGACAAATAACCTCTAGTCGTGTGTTTCATGCGGATGATATTTTGTTTGAGATTGCGTTATTTAGCCGAAGCTAGCTCTGTTGATCTACTGTAGTTGTATTGACAAATATCTGTTAGCATAACACTTAGCATACTTACATAAAGTATTACGGTAATAATATATTTTAGTGCAACTGAACACTTAATTGCATGTCGTTTGTTATTAAATTAAAGCTATTATAATTTACAATTATATTAAATGCAGTTAGAATAAGATGTTTTTTTATTTCATATGGAACTATCTGTATATGTAATTGCAGTTATTGTTTATAAGTTATAGATTTAGGCTGTTCCTAAATGTATCAAGATTTTAAAATACACTAAAAATGAATGTCATTTCTACTTTCACTTAAAACTTTAACTTTTGTAATGAAGTTTGGCCTTTGAAATATGTTAACCGTAAATGTAATGTCGAATAACACGTGAAACATCAAATGCTTTTATCTTAGTATATGTATTTAGTAGTGTTTTAATATGTCAGGAAATCAAAATAAATATATTTAAATGTGGCAAATGAATATTAAAACAGATTCAGAATGTACCGTTGTGACGTTTTTATAGCCTAAATACTAATAATAACTATAAAAAGTTAACTTGTTTGTAATGTCTCTTTTTTTTCTGTAGTTTCTTTTTGTACAAACGCATATCATCATGACTGCCATGCGAGTGGACGCTAAGGTTGTCATGCTTGGCAAAGAGAGCGTTGGTAAAACCAGTCTGGTGGAGAGATACGTACATCGCCGCTTTCTTGTAGGACCTTACCAAAATGTAAGTATTTAGGTGTCTCTTAAAGCAAGTTGTCTGTTTTCATTAAATATATTTTTGTGTATGATGCACCTTTGATTGGGTTCAAGAATCTCTAATCATGTGTGGCATAAACCAGCTCCACAGGTAAAGCCACCTTCTGCTGGTGACAGTGGCTTTTCGGCTATGAGATGAGATATGACGTTGCTTGCTGTATTTATTTATTATGTTTTTTTTTGTCTCCTTTAGACTATAGGGGCTGCATTTGTTGCAAAAGCTCTCAATGTGGGTGACAAGGTGATTACGCTGGGAATATGGGTGAGTATAGTTGCTTTTTTTAGATAGATTTTAATGTATTAATTTTGACCACTCATGAGTAATTCTATTTCATTTTCTTTCAATACAGGACACCGCTGGGTCTGAACGTTATGAGGCCATGAGCAGAATTTACTACAGAGGAGCTCGTGCTGCCATTGTCTGCTATGGTATGTCCGTCATGCAGTTTTTTTTTTTTAGTGCATCATATAACAGCAGTCAGGTGACGCTGAGCAAGTAAATGGCTCACACTTGCTCACTCACGCTGGACATTTTATGGTAGCTACAAGACATGCTAGGCAGTTTCTGTTGGTATTTAGCTAAGATATATAGAAAAATATCACATAGAACTTTGGAGTTTAAGAGAATTCATAATAATAATAATAATATATTTTTTGAGGGTGTCAAATTTTTCATGTATAAATAAATTTGGGGTCTGTAATTATTGATATTATTTTGTTTCTGAAAGATGCTCACCTATGCTGCAAAAAAATATTTGAATGCAGTAACATTTATTTGATACAGAATAAACGCATATTTTTTTATTATTAATTAAAAATATTTAATTCTAATATATATTTTTTATGCACATTTTATAATATGTGTTGTTTTTTTTAAATAAACCATTTCATTGTACAAGATGACTGGGTTAGTAGATTGGTTTGAAAACTTAATTGTGATATTTATTAATTCTAGATATTATTTTAATGTTTATACCAGAGGTGCCCAAAAATTTTCTTATGGAGGGCCAAAAACCAAACTTGATTGAGGGTTGTGGGCCGAAGGTAAATATAGCAAACTGTATTTTATTAAAGTTGCCATGGTTAATTTCCTAATTTATTTAATAATATTTCAAAACAAATAGCAAAACTTACTTTAATCCTATTACCTAATGAGTTATATCTTTTTACATCTTATAATGAATTTATTACAAAAAACAACAACTAATAATTCATGTTATAACACAATGGAGTTCAATGCTGTACACACTAGTCAAGTTGCTGAGGTCTTGTGCATTGTCCTCTATCTCTCAAGTGACAGTATTTACATAAAAACTAAAAATCTGATTCAATTACAACATTTAATTAAAACATTTAATTTCAGTTAGCTTTTAGTAGCTTAACAAAACAAACAAAATGTTAAATCAGAAATGACAATATTTGTTAAATCTATATTAGGACTGCACAAAATATTGTTTCAGCATTGATATCGCAATGTGTGCATCCGCAATAGTTTCATCTCATAGATATGCAGTGTTGAGTTGTGATTATATTTGAGCAAGAGTCACGGTTCAGAACATGAGATTTGTGGAATTATTGCACATTATTATTGAGTTTAACCATAATGGAGTCAAATTATATCATTTGCATGCTTTTAAGGCCTGAGAGAGATTTAAGTATTCAGGCACAAGACATTTTACCAATTGGAAGTTTAATAAATAATAATTGTATGAAGTTATTTATACATCAAGAACGTTGTAGCGTAATTTGAACATTTACAAAACCTAACCCAATAACTAGTTAATGGTTGACCAGTGGCGGGAAGTGAGCCTTTAAATAAAGTGTGACTATAAATTCTTTACATGTAGTGCTGTTCAGTAATTTGGTGAAATTGTATAGATTCCTTATATCACAATATATATCACAGAAAAATTAAATATCGCAACGTCAGATTTTTCCAATATCATGCAGCCCTAATCTATATAAATAAATACCTGTCATTCTCCCTGTCTTTTCAGATGGGACAGTGGGACAAATCAAAGGTTACCATGGGCCAACTTTGGCCTGCGGTCCCTAGTTTGAGCATCTCTGGTTTATACTATTCCAATATACTTAATACTATTCAAAAAATCTTACAGAAATACAATTATTTTTAAAAAGCCTGTATTTTAATGTTTGTGAATAATTGTGATCATTTTGTTCAAAGTCTATATTTTTAACAGTTTGCCAGGTACAATAGTAATATAATACAAATTGCTTCAGAAAACAAATATATTACAATTTTTCCTCATGCACTATAAATGGGATTTTATACATTTACTGATCAAAAATGTTATCTATATAATCTTATACGGTATAGCTTATATATCAGTTATATTTCACTTTGAGCTGCATTTATAAACAATAAGATGTATTAAATGAGGTAACGTATTAAATATAACAAAAGCTGTAATATTGTGAAATAATATTATGTCCCTCACAAGGGGAAAACAATTCTTTATTTGTGTCTGTCTTTGACATGTGTGCATAGACCTGACTGACAGCAGCAGTTTTGGAAGGGCCAGGTTTTGGGTGAAGGAGTTGCAGAACTGTGAGGAGGTAAAATTCACTCTTACAATCTTGAAGGAACACAAATCCTTCAGGACAGTTTCATTGACGCATTATTTTATTTTCAGCACTGCAAAATATACCTGTGTGGTACCAAGAGTGACCTGATTGAGGCGGACCGAAGCACGCGGCAAGTAGACTACCATGATGTTCAAGACTTCGCAGATGGTAAGCATGATTTTACCTATTAGCTTACTATTACAAAACATTTGAATAAATAAACAATAAAACCTTTTCTTTGCAGAAATAGGTGCACAACATTTCGAGACGTCCAGCAAAACAGGAAAAAATGTTGGTGAGTGATACTGGAACACCACTCATGTGTAACATGCACCCGAGTTTCACTTCTTGATTTGTTTTTGTATTTTCCACCCAGATGAGGTGTTTCAGAAGGTGGCTGAAGATTTTAGTAGCTGTGCTTTAGAGTTCATGCAAGGTAAATCTTTGAAAAACATTCATGGTTGTTTGTTTAAGGCACATGCTATTATGCTACGATATTTGCTGATACGCTACAAACAGATCAAACATTTCAATGCAATAACCTACACGCTGTGTCCTAACCAGACATGATGTGATAAGCAATTTGGGTTTGTCCACACCACACGCGACCAATGTTGCTAACTGTTTTTGCAGAGGAAGTTGCTAAATGCTGGCCAGTTTGTTGCTATGATGTCACTGTGCTATGATGTATTCTCAAACTGTGAATATGCAATGAGTGACTCAAATTGACTCTTCTCTGAAAATTAAAATTTAGCCCACTGGGACATTTTCTTGTTGTGTTCATTCCTGACGTTTAAGACTTCATTACTAAAAATTGTCGCCAATGTGAATATGCACAAAACGCCAGACATAAATGCAATTTAATTTTAAAAATGCCTTGGACTCGAAGGGTCGACCAATGAGATTGCTTCTTTAATTCACGTGTCTTCAGCTGAAGTTACAGTAAAACATCACTTGGTGGCCCTCAAGCACAAAACAAACTAGCTAGCTTCATTTCCTTTCATAGCTTGTACGTTTTTCCTGCAAACTTTTGACCTGGTGTTTTTGTGCTGTGGTGGAGGAGAAAAGCTTACACACAAGGAAATAAATTAGTTCTGTCAAACGATTAATCA
>CAIGQW010055820.1:320104-337737 GCA_903798125.1 Danio choprae | reverse complement strand
ATTATGCATATTTATATACACAAAAATATACTTGGTTATTGTTAACTTTTATTTTGGATGGGATTTAAATAATTTGATAGCACTAAAACGAATATACAAGGAAAAAGAGTGAGGGTGATTATTATTCTTACTTTTTTGATAGCTCAGCAGGATGTGCAAGATTTGTAGTCACAGTAGTAGTCCCAGTGCTAAAATATAATTGTTGTTATCCAAGAATTTTATTTATTTATTTTTTAACGGCTGAAAGTTGCACTTGAATAATTTTTGACTTAATTTCTAAAAAGATATAAAAAATGCTAATTCATAAAGTTTTTTCAGATTGTTATTTGCCTGATAAATATAATTCAGTTTGTACTTTTAATCATGTTTTGAGGTGTGTATGTATATATGTATATTGATACATATTGAACTATTAGTATTGATAGTATTTACATGGAATACATAATTTTGAGTCAAGGACACATAATTCCAGTTTTAAGAGATTTAAATAGATATACAGACTTGGCAATGACTGTCTTACTTATGTATGCTTGGATGCCTTATTTATCTTTTTATATTTCTAACAGATTTGTTTTATATTAACAGTTACACAGATTTCTGCAGTAATAGTGGAAAACACATTAGCTACTCTTTGTCTATGATCAATACTGTTGAAGTGTAATAGAATTGATCAAAAAATATAACGGTTTATTTTTATGCTTTTTAATTATTTATTTTTTGTACCCTCACAGAGGAGAAGGGGGTGGATCTCGGGCAAAAGAAGGACTCTTATTTTGACAACTGCTGCCATAACTGACCTGTCAGAGGAAAAACTGCTGTATCATGTGGTGTGATCGGGATGCCTGGAAGCTCACAGATTTTTATACTCCTCAGTGCGTCAGCCCGGAGTGTTTGGCTTTTCTCCTTTTTCTTTGCTGTGCAGTATGTTAAGATTGGGTTTTTGAAAATGAAAATTAACTTTCTTCTTTGTCAGGAACACCTGTTTTTTTGGGGACCTGAGAATGTTGACTGAAGCAAATATCAAAAAGTGCATGGCAATCTATTTTACCAAAAAGAAAAGACACAAAGAGAGCTTTATGGGACAGATGCCATTGCATGGAGATCATCATTGCCAATTTTCACAAACAATGCCTTGAGTGATTCACCTTTTATCATTTAAAATTTTCCATTTATAGATCTTCGAGGATCGCAATGTTTACACCTTTGATTTATCGCACTCTACTGATAATAGTTCACACTAAACTGGAGCCATTTAAGTTGCAATTTCCATTTGAATTTGATATCTGGAAGATTCAGCAAAACCAAGCGCTTCACGTAGTTTGCAACTTTGAATAATGGAGCCCAAAGTTTCCTGTATCGTGCTGTCTATTATTTGCAGTTCACTGATCTGTGCCACGTTCCAAAAGCGAGTAAATGTACAGCATTTGATGAATGTGACGTTAATGTTTACACTCTTAATTTTATTATTTAATTTTACCTCAAGGGTAAGATATTGTTAACCGGGACACTAGCTTGTCTATTGTGATCATGTTTGTGCGAACTTTGTACATAGTTCGCTTTCAGTTCAAACTGTGCCTGTATTAAATGTGACTTAAAGAGGCCTGTAGCTTAAAAGCAAAATGGCGTTCTGGTAAATGTTGTATATTTTCCCTTGCCGTCATTCCAGAGAGATCCTGTGTTCTTGTCACTTGGAATCATGCGGATGTTGAGTAAATGTTGCATTTTACTGTGAGGTTGTGTGAAGATTAACACTTAAAAAAATCTCAGATGTGATCTCATACAGCATATACAAACAATTTTTACCAGTTTTGCTCGAGTATATCAAAATATTGTAAGCAAAGCTGATGAATATATTTGTGACTACAAGATACTGGAATAAAAAAAATAGTGGTGATCAGGTTGTAAACAACAGGTTGTTGTAAATAAAAACAGCTTTTTAATACCATGATATATGAGTACAGTACAGTACACTCAAAAAATGATGATTCTTCAAACTACTTATTCAAAATGAGCTGAAACAACTTAATTCTTGAGGTTTTTTGGGGGGGACAACGTAATTGTTTTATGTTTAATCCACTTAAATTTGTAAAAACTAATAAGTTAACTTAATTTCTTTATGTTGTCTCAACACATTGTTTGTGTGGAACCCAGCATTTTTTACAGTGTATGTAATATGGTCAAGCAAAAACAAGTCAGATAACTAATAGTATGACAAAATTTACACCACTATCAATATTTTGTCAGTCTGTAGTGTCTGTTGTCAACCAAATTCATCCAAACCTAAACTTCAGTATTTTCCTCTCACTGCAGCAGCTTCTTCACTTCCTTTTTGTTTTATAGTCCACAATATGATTAGCTTTTGGGTATAATATGTCAGTGTACTTTATTTTATTATCCTCACTTACATAAGTGAACAGTAATGTCCTGTAAAAAAATGTTTCCAACGATAAGCTTCCGGTGAAAGGTTCCTGTGACTATTTTAAATTTTTGTAAGGTTCATTTTACAGCATCGACATTGTAATGTAATTAAAATACTTTGTTAAATAAACTTAAGCATTCATTTAGATGTTCAAGCATAAAATTAGATAATAGACCGTGTAAACTCTAGTGCCGTCAGTGGCAGCAGGCTAGTGCAGAAACTCCATTGAAAATACTGGGGTTTTTCATATTTTAAAGACATGGCGGGGAATAATGGAATTTAACGCAGTGCTTCTTGTCCAGTCTGAAACCCACTTTATATTGAATATCTACCAGGCTTGCACTTATTGTTAAAGAAAACAGATCTCAAACGTGGCGATTTTGTAATGGAAAGACAGTTTACCGGAACCCGTTGGGCTGGCTGTCAGAAAATTAAAAGTCCGTCTGCATATACCTCATTATATTTTGATTTGGCTATGTTTATAAAGTTTTGGGACACCCCTTCAAATCATTAAATTGAGGTGTTACGATTACTTTTATGGCTTATAAAATCAAGCAGCAGGCATGCAGACGCTTCTACAAACATTCGTGAAAGAGTGAGGATCTCGTTGTACTGTGATAGGTTGCCATTCTTGAAATATCCTCAAATATTCAACTGTTAGTGGTATTAAAATAAAGTGGAAGCGAATAGGAACATCAGAAGCAACGTGGTAGAACATTTTGAGAAAATGAGAATTTTTTCACAAATAAAATGTTCATATTTGTGTGAACTATCCCTTTAATAGACAAACGAAAAAAAATAAAACAAAACTTTTAATTTACAAACTGTCATTTCCGGTTAACATCGGATGTGGTTCCTTGTTACCATAGTAAAGCCGCTATTTTGACCCTGTAAAGATGGCCGGTAAGGTAACGTTTTTGGGTTCGAACTCAAGTTTTTCTCCAGATGGACGGACGCAAGGATTTAAGTCCGCCTCAGCAGACACCTCAAGGTTTGTCTCTCTGTCAAAGGCGCAGCATGAGCTCGACGGATCCGCGCAGGCGCAAAATCAGATCAGTCGCTGCTTTAATAAACTCAGATCTCTGAGCCCGTCTGACAGCGCCAGTCTGAAAACTGAACTCAATTTACTGTTCGACGAGCTCATCTCTGAAAACTACAGCAACAGCAACCATGACAATATCCACCCAGAGGTATGAGCACAGTTTTTATTATTGCCGCAAAACTCTGATAAACTATTATTTCCCCAAAGCCCACCAGTTACTTGGACAACACCCACGTGAAAAAAATACTATAGTACAGTGTTTCCCAACCCTGTTCCCGAATCCTAATCAAACACACCTGAATCAACTGGTGTGGCTCCAGGAACAGGGTTGGGAAACACTGCTATAGTAAACATTACAGTGTTTTTGAACCATACTATAGTAAAGTCTGTTGTGGTAATTCTATAGTTGCTGTGGTATAACTACTACTATATAATGTAAGCAAATGACCCAATAGTATTCAGATTGTTTTCTGTTTTAATGTGTGTTTTAAATGCAATTTATTCCAATTTTGAATTTCCAGCAGTCGTTACTTCCTGTTTTAGTTTAGGTGCTGTTGTTATTGGTTCTTCTCAATATTTAAAGGGATAGATCAACCCCAAATGAAAATGCTGTAACATTTATGGGTGGTTCTGAGTTTTGTTGCATTTCTTTCTTTTGTTGAACACAAAACAAGATTTACTGAAGAATGTTGGGGGGGAAAAAAGTAACCAACAACAACAAAAACACTATGGAAGTCAATGGCTGTTTTTTTTCCAATATTCTTCAGAATATTTTTGTTTTTGTGCCTGGAAGGGCGTCAGCTGTGTGAAATGTATGGCAGAGTAGTTGGCGGTTCATTCAGCTGTGGTGATCCCTGATAAATCAGGGACTAAGCTGAAGGAAAACGAATGAATGAATGAATGAATGAATATTTTTCTTTGTGTTAATCAGAAACAAAGTCGGTGTGAAACAAGCAGAGGATGAGTAAATGATGACAGAATTTTTGTTTTTTGTTAAACTATCCCTTTAATAGTGCCGCATATTATTGCCAGTGTTTATGTTGATTAATGTGTTTTTGGATACTTTTGTTTGAATCTAAATAAATTAAATATGCTGGAAATTTGAACAGCATATATTTGAAATTATTTGCAAAATCATACGTTTTTTTATTTTCACTTTGATCAATTTTATGAAGAAGAAAATAATTTACTTCCCTTAAACTTTACAACCAGTATTGGTATCCATTCATGTGCATGTACATGTTTTTCATAGGTTGTGTGTGAGATTCTGGTGCAAGCAAGCCGTCTGGTTCCTCTAAGTCAAGAGCATCTCATCATCAAACTCTGCCAAATGATTCATCAACTTCTAAACCAGCTACAGGTATTTGCAATAGGGCTGGGTGAAATGGACAAAACTTATCATGATAATAATCTTGTTTTTTCATATCAGTAGATGCAGATAATTCAGTTTCTAAAATTAAATTGGCCGTAGTGTGTGTGTGAATGAGTGTGTATATATGTTTCCCAGTACTGGGTTGCAGCTGGAAGAGCTTCCGCTGTGTAAAACGTATGCTGGATAAGTTGGCGGTTCATTCTGCAGTGGCGACCCCTGATGAATAAAGGGACTAAGCCAAAGGAAAATGAATGATGAATGAATAATCATATGTAAAACCACACATATAGCACCTCATTGCCATAGGGTTTCAATGACAAATGTTTGAAAAAACACTAACATAAATGCTATTGCTTAATAACAACAATTACTGAATTATTATATTACATTACTCCTTTAATACATTTATTCAATCTACATTAATAATATGAAGAAATGAAGATTTCCCCACCCAGTCATGTCTCAATGGTACAGTAACTGGTAAATCCATTGAACAGCTTTCTAACCGCATCATTTATGACACGATATTTCTCTTGTTTGTCAGTGTCAGTTCCATCCATATTTGCAGTGATTTCTTTCTTTAATTTTTTTCAAAATTTGGAAAAACAGAAGAATACGAAACTGGCAGGGCTGTAATAAAAACGAAATGCTATTGGCTGTTTTCTTTAAAGGAGGAGGGTCTACTCCGTCTTGCCCTGTTTTTATATTTTAGTTCAAATTATGTGGCACATCAAACACAAAGCACATCACAAACTAAAAGTGATATTCCCTTTCCTAATGCTCTGAAAAAAACATCTCCTGTGTTACTACTAACAGGTAATAGTGGATGAACATACGCTTGACGTTTTGGTATCATACTGCTCACGGGCTCTGCGGACATGCAGTTCATGGACTCATTCGGAGGTGCTGCTGGCTCTTTCCTCACTGGTGTATGGCAATGGATCCAAATGTCAAAGAGTAAAAGTTCCAGATGTGGCAACCCTATTTTTATTTATTTTTTAGATGTTTTCTTTTACATTATAATCTAATCTTAATTTTGAATCCTCTCTAGTATCTTCCAGATCTCCTTGGACCAAGTGGGGTTCTGGTCAAGTATGGTGACCCCAGGCAGCCCGACATAGAGTTGCGGCGTTCAGCTGTGCATTGCATTGCTAATCTGTGTCTCAGGTCAGTTATTGTAACTGGCTGCTATTTCATGTGTGTTTAAAAAAATGTTTTATTCAGCTAAATGCTGGAAAACACCACACAACAACAGATGTTTACCACGATTTAGTCAGATTACAGATCATAAGAAGATCAACGGAAGCATTCTCATTTTTTCACTTTTGTCTACTTTTTTTCTTGAGCAAGGTTTAATGGGCAGATGGGCTGTTTCTCTTTGTCAAATATTGCAAAATCATTCAGAAACAAAGCTTTTTTTCTCCTTCTTTTGATTAACATTTTTATAGTTCAAATACTCAGTTAATTTGACAGCAATGAAATCAATATATTTGATAAAGTACATTGGCGGTAACATAATTTAAATTGTGTATGTATAGATGTCTATATTATTTTGTATTATTTATTTATATATATATTGTATATATTCTACTGTATATATATCTGCCTGACAAAGTGAAGTAGACCCAAAGAGCCTCAAAAGATCCTTTGTACAGTTTTTAACACACACATGCACACATTATAGTCTACATTTATACTGCATTGCATCTAACAAATATTTAAGAATATGGAAAATCATTTGATTCTGTAACTCGTTTTGGTTGCTGAAACCTTGTTCCTATATGTTGGTTTGGGCAAAATGTTGTTAAAGAACGTTGTTTTTATGCATGAAATAAAACACTCAGTCTTACACTTGTTTTTCACCAAAGAAATGGACCAGTTGAGAGTAGACTTTATTGAAAAACTTTTCACTTTAAAAGCATGAGCTCTTTAAGATCAGTGGTTTTAATCAGCAAAAGTAGATTTTTAAAGTGATTCCAGTGATCATGTTTCTAGAATCAGACTTGTTTCTAGAATCACTTGTTGTAGTTATGCTTTATAGCAAAGTTGCCGTTGTTGGTGTGAATAGATCTTCACAATAAATTAAATGTTTGTTTGTTTTTCGTAGTGTTCCTTCTCAGCCATATTTAGAAGAGCCGTATAAAAGTGTGTGCTACGGAATCCTCTTGCAGACACTACAGTCCCCCAAACCTCAAGATGTGGACGACATTGTCTTCTGTACGGTCAGTACTGCATCTTTAACAGATGCATCTTCAACTCAAGGTGCGTTCAGGAGTTTAGATCATGCCAGATTTATTAATCGAACCTCTTTCTGTTGGTCATCATGGCAGGTTCATGTGGTAAAACATGATGTAAATCTTGAACAGCAGTAAATGCAGGGTTCCAACTGGGTTGTGGAATTTTTGATATAAAAGTTCCGTTCCAGAAATTGAAAGTCATTTTTTTTATATTTTATATTTTTTGTCCAAGTCATTGGAATATAAGGTCTTTTTGTTTGTCGCTTAAATTTTTTGGGATGTTTCACACCTATTTTTATGGTTAGGCTATTTTTCAGCTCCATTTTATTTCTGTCACGCTTTAGCAACTTAAAGGGATAGTTCACCCAAAACTGAAGCTTTACTCACCCTCAAGTGATTCCAAACGTTTATGAGTTTTCTTTTTTTTTGGTTGAATGCAAAAATAGATATTTAAGATTAATGTGCGAAACCTGTAACCATTGACCTCCATAGTAGGAAAAATGAATACTATGGAAGTCAGTGGTTTACAGGTTTTTGACATTTTTCAACAGAAAAAATGCACTCAGGTTTGTGACCAGTGAAGGTTGAGTAAAGTTTCAGTTTCGTGTGAACTACCTTTTTAAATCAAATGCAGTCACTTGACTGTACATGTTAACTAAGCCAAACATGTCAGGATAATATACAAAATTATACTTCAAGGTGGTTAAAGAGTAGATGACAGAAAAGCTAAATATGATGTTTGTAAAACTACTTTCAAGCTATTAAACATGGGAGAGTTTTTATTTTTTCCAAAATCTGATGTAAATGATCCATTGTTGTTCTCATAGTGGCTATTAAAATTATATTCAGCTTAAGCCATTTGAATATTATGTTTTTATTTGACCATATTATTAGATTTTTTTTTTTAATATATAAGCACAACAGCTACCTGTTTTTACATTCATTAGATGTCATGGAAATTAAGCTTTTTAATGAGTGAATGTCGGGTAAAATCAGGGAATTTTATATGTGGTTTATAGTGGGAATTCTGTGAACGTAACTGCCCTTAGACCACTTTGCTTGCTATCAAGTTGTTCATTTTCAGCCGAGGCTCATTGGAAATCCATGCCTGCATTTTTACAAAATGTTAAATATGTAGCTGTGGATAAGTTTTTTTTGCACATTTCAGATGACAAGTCCAGTGTGCTGTCCAAATGTTTTGCGAATATGATACAAGTCAACAAGAAAGCTTGTCACACAGGGAACCACTGACCTAAACCCTTCCCTAAAACTAACCAATGGCATTTTCAAAAGCAAACATCAGAGAAACGTACACTGCGACCACATAGTTTACATTGAATTACATCTCTTTTGTGGAACTGTGCTTCACAAGACTCTAACCCGAGTGCTCTGCATCACAAAGTGAGCTAATGAATGAACTTTCCACACCAGAACAATTGCCCAAATTGAGATAGATAGGTGAGAAAAACGTATTTGAATACAAATCGTAGACACATTCTAGTTGTATTAAGGTATTTTTTTGTGTTGTGCAAAGAACTGCACAAAATAACGCTTTATTCGTCAATAATTTGTCCCTGTAAATATCATTAGTGTGAAAAAGAACAATAGCTGTTGAGTCCTACTGCGTTGTAGTGTTGACTGCAGTCAAACATATGTTTTGATTCATGGATATGTCCATGAATCATCAAGCGCCCTACCTTAAAATCTTAAAAAGATAAGTAAGGCTAAGTTAGGAGTTTACTTACCCGATTTTTAGTCAAACGTATGTTGAAGTACATTTGAGCAGTTTGACAAAAACGAGGGCTGAAGCGCGTATTTCCTATGAGCCTGTACTGTTCACCATTTCTCTTCTTCACTGTCATTGTTTCATGGCTTCTTTTGTATCAGTTATTGCAGAGTGCCCTGAAGGGGATGCAGTATTTTCTCAATGGGGGAAAATGGAAGGCCGTTCCGAACCAGGATCTGGGCGCTTTACTGGCTGTGCTCAAAGTAAGCATAGATTTTTATATCTATAGATTTACAAATTGCGCATGGAAGCTAATTTCATTTTGTTTTTTGTAATTAGACTAGTAGCTCAGTCATTAAATTGCAGTTAATTCCAATTGTAAGTAATGATTTGAACATGTTTAAACACATTTGCTAGGGCATGTAAACACTTGATTGCATTGAAAACTGAAACTAGAAAATTTTGCAATATGCGTTGCCATTAAGATGATATAATGATTAATGACACACTAAACAAGCTGTTGTTCTTCCACATACTGTCAATGTCTATTCCACAAATGCTGTTCGGGTGCAGAAAGGGGTATTTTTACGGCTTCAGGAGGTGTATGTGATGACTGAATTAACATGTTTAAGTGCGTTATACCTTATAGTAAGCTGACTTTTGGGGAAACAAACAAAAATCATAATTTCTTAAATTTCATAAATCATAACTTCAGTATTGTCTCTTTTTTATATTGCAATGTATCAATATAACAACATACGCCTTCTCATGTTTTTCCAAACCCATAAGTTTGTTGTTCATTTTCTGAACACACATAGTATGTCTTCAGTTGTGTTCCGAAATAAACCATCTTATGGTATTAGAACAGTTTGAGGGGGAGTAAATTATAATTTTGCGATGAGCTAACCCTTTGATACCACATTCAGACTATATTTTTGACCGTTAAGTCTGTGTGTTGAGGACAAGAAACATGTCACATTATATCTCACTTCCCAACAAATCCTCCCTTCTTAATGATGTGAGTAATGTCAATTGAAATGAGTGACTTGCATCCGAAACAACACTGTAAACAACAATAGCTACTAGTATCACTGCAGCATGTTTCCTTAACTTTAGTTTCCCAAGGAAATATTGTTGCCATAGCTTCATTTCATAATTCAACTAATTTCATCAGTCCGCTGTTGTTTATGAATCCCTACAACACCCTCCATCAAATGGATCAGGCTGATACTGGGAAGTCTGAACATCATTAGTGTGCATAAGCAGGAAGATTTGCTACAATTTGCATCATAAACCCAGAAAGAAATTGTGGTTTTGTAGTCTTACATAAAATTCAAAGTTTACAATGTTTATTTTGCTCTGAACAATCCGAACAATTAATCAGTGCAAGTTAATCAACTTTTAAAAAGTAATGTTTTCTTTCAAAAAAAGTTCTGTTTTTGGGAATATTTTAGCAAAATATGTCCATTTGTTTCTGCTCTGGAATGGCAGTCCTTCTCTGAAGTCATTTTGACTGCTTGAGTGAGATATGCTTAGTCAAGCCCCCTCCAACTGCTAGTTTGAGTGCCAAAAAAGAACCCTGCCCCCTACTCAGTATTTCGTTTTAGTTGGAAACACATCTTACTAAAATAAAAGTCTGCTGCAACGTACAATTCATGCAGACTTAAAGTCTGTGTGAACCAGAAGTTGCTGAGACATTTATTTTAGTATGTTGATGTACTGAATAATGAGTAGGGCTGGGGCTTTGTTTTTCATTCCCTTATAGCAAACTAACGTTAAGAGGAGCGTGGTTAAGAATATTGTGTTTAAAGCCGTCCAACTGACGACAAGAGAAGGACCGCCACTCCAAACGCAGAAGCAAATAGTCCGAATTTGGTTGAAGATTACCAAAACGTTAGCAAAATAAAAATTTTAAATTTACCTAATTGTAAATTTTGAGTATATTCTGAATATAGTCTAATATTCAGTATATTTCACTGGTATTTTCATTCAGATTAAATTCGATTTGTGAGCTAAACATGGACATCAACCTGGTCATTTTAATTAGCGTTTATCCAAACTGTTTGGATTCATCAACAAAAGGTGTTTGTATGAACGTAGTTACAGATAACTGTCTCATTGTTCTTGGTAGAGATTCATGTTCTACGGTTTGCCGGGAATAAGTGTGGAAATGCCACAGGTGTTGTACCCCGCTCCTCTCCCTCAGTACGAGACCATTCCTGCTGCAAAACCTGAACCTGCGCAAGACTCACCTGTACAGAAAAAGACTGCTGCGGTAGGTCAAACAATGGTGTTACTATCATCTGACAACAATCTGAAAAACAGTACCGTAATCAAAAAACAAAAATAGTTAACTGTATTTGTGGCACAATTATTGGCACAAATTAAAATTTAAAGGAACACTCCACTTTGTTTTGGAAATAGACTCGTTCAAGTCCTGTAAAGTTAAACAGTTGATTTACCATTTCTAACAGATTCAGCCAATCCCTGGGTTTAGTAGGAGCACTTTTAGTTTAGCATAAATTATTGAATCAGATTAAACCATTAGCATCTCACTCAAAAAATACCAAAGAATTTAGAGAATTTTCCTATTTAAAGCTTGATAATATGTTCTGTAACTGTTTCAATCTTGAGAATAGCAACTTTTTTATTTTCCGTCAGTCTTAGTACATGATGAAGCTACAGAAGAGTCAAGCTTTAAATAGGACAATTATTGAAACACGTTTGAATTTTATGAGCAAGATGTTTCAAACAAATAATATTTTATTTAAGAACAGTTGTTTAAAAGCCTATGCACTTTAAAAAGAAGTGTCATTTCATTTCAATTACATATGATTGATCAGGTTTCTATTTACTTATTGTGCTCACTACCGCCCTCTTGTTGGTATAGCAGACAAATAAATTAAAATTTTGAGACAAAAGTTAACACTTATCATTTAATTTTTTGCTCAAATTATGAACACAAAGTTTTCCCATCCTTCTTTTTTTATTGAATTTTTTTTTCTCAAATAGTAGAGATGCTCATTTCGGTTAATTTTGCCAACCGACAACCGCTGCTCGTTAACCGAATATTAACCTTTAACTGGTCAGATTAATAAAAAATTATTATTTAATTTTAAAAATCTAAATAAATTTGATGGTTTGTTTTGTGTGACACATTAAATATTGCGTTTTAAAATACTGATTTATTTTAAAATGCGAACAGCAGCATGCAGAACATAACAGAGCATCTTCACGCACCTGCAGTGTTTTCAACAGCATAGACAAAAAGAATACAATAAATAGGCCTGCCCTAGATATTTTTCACTTAAATGAAAAATTTAGATTACAAAACGAAAACACTGACTGAATCCTTTTTAACAACCGGCATAGGCTGTTTGTCCAATGTGTGGCTGTTTGTCATGTTTTTTTTCTTCCGTCAAATAAAAATAGCAGGCTACTTCAAATCGATTGCTCCACGAAATATATGCATTTAATTAATGCTCCGCAGTTATTATTATATTATATTATATTACCTCTGTCAACATTTTTAATAGAAGTCATTAGTTTAAAGATTATGTCTTATGATTTTGACTTATTTCCTCCGTCTCACTCGTGGTTCATGTGTGCGCTGCGTGTGATGAAAGACAATGAACCTTAAGGCTCATTCATTCATTCATTCATTTTCTTTTCGGCTTAGTCCCTTTACTAATCTGGGGTTGCCACAGCGGAATAACCCGCCAACTTATCCAGGATATGTTTTACGGAGCGGATGCCCTTCCAGCTGCAACCCATATTTTGCGCAAGTGTTGCTGTCAATGTTGTTATAATTGTAATATTTACAATCAAAAATCCTTTACTTTATTCTGCATTGAAAATAAAGGGCCTAAGACTAACAGTATACAGAAATCTAAGTGCGCTGCTGGTCTGTCTGTCCCAGCCTTTTATACAGTATTCAAATCCTTGAATACAGGTGTGCCTTTAATGTCTTAAGCTATCAATGTTTCGATATACTTGAGTATATCTCAAAAATGTTAATACAGAGAAGAAATCCTTTTTTGTTCTCTAGAGCTTGGTAATTACTCTCTAGGGTGATGCACTAGATTCCAAAACATAGCAAAGCGTTTCTTCTATTACATCAGCATTTGGGCAATCTTCCAGGGTCTTGTCCTCCAAGGCCATAGCTCCATGCTGACAAAGAATATCTTCCTCTGAAGATAACGCTCCCAGGCTTTCGGTTGTAATAGTTGGTTAGAAATGTCATCTGGACCATTTCTTCCTTTATTGTCAGCAGTAAACTCACCCACTTCAGTACGTCGTCCTTGACCTCTTTGAGCTCTCTGTCGAAAGCATTTCTTCTCATTGCTTATAACTGTTTTTGCAAGCATAGGAATATCCGAATATGTAAGTAAAGTTTTGTGTCTTTTACAATTAATGTCATTAAACCATCCAGACACCACAGTGCCAGTAATTTTGACCATACCTGTATATGTCTGAAGTACAAGTAGAAAGGAAACTGGTAAATCATACACTTACTGCCTTGATTTATCAGAGGAAGTTAAAACTCCTGTTTCTCCTTCAGTCTCAACCGAAGAAGCGAAAGTCTCGAGGGAAAGGGAAAAAAGCTGGAGGTGAAGGCAAGCATGATGGTGAAGATGGAGAAGCTGATGAAGTGTCTGCTGCTGGAGGAGGTCAGAGCGGTTGGTCTCATGGCTCTCAGTCCTCCAGGTTAACTTCACCGTCAGCGGCGACTCCGCAGCTTTACCCATCCTGGAAGAAATGCAGCTCGGACTCGGAGTTCTCTGATCCGGAGGGAGGAATGCAGTCTAAACTCAGGTTTGACCATTAATGTCAGAAGAACTTGCTGTCATTATAAAGTCAAATAAAACATTAACAGGCAGCAAATGAAAAACACATGAAACACTTTCACTTGTTTTATGTACAGGTTGTTTTAAAGTTACGAATACAAATGGTTTATTTTTAAGTCTCCAATAACACTTATTCAGATTTGATCTTTTGTTTTATTTAACTTAGCACTTTTACTACAACAATAAAATTATTATTATTAACAATAATCATAAAAATTAGCAATTGATTCAGTGCATTTTTATGAATTTAGTAGGGCTGGGCGATACAGCAAAACGAATTATTATAATATAATGTTTCATATCATTCAGTATCGATAATTATTGAGTATTTGTTTAACAAGCCATTTAGCAATATTAGGATTTTTCCTTGATTTAACAACTTTCTTTTAATTTGCCAACATTACTAAGAGAAATAGTTTTAATAATCAAAAACAAGCAAAAAAAAAAGCAAAAAAATAAACTTAACGACATCCTTACATCTTTTCTTATTTACAATCTCCTCACTGCTGCTAGTCACGGCACTCATTTTCATGTGTGTTATTCTGACCTGAGGCGGTGATGACGAAACCCAAAACTCGCAAGTGAAAAGCACGAGCTTGTGGATTCCCTCACCATTCGTATGAGGTAATTAGTCTACCGTTATTACTGTAGTGTGTATATTCCATACAAAGTGTAAAGCAGATTGGTTTGTTCTGCTTACATGAATCACGTGCGTGCCGCTCCCTATTTGTGTGCACAAGTCGCTTGCCTCAATTGGAAATAACAAACTTATACCCTAAGCTTATTGGCATTCCTTCCAAGGCACATTTTAATAAAACTATAGCGCTTCATACCAAAACTTCATACCGAACTATTTTTTTATCATTATTGGCAATGGTGTACCGTCAATAAATACAGATACCGTTTTTATCGCCCAGCCCTAGAATTTAGAATTTAATAATTCACAGTATAAATAATTCATCATATACATGATTTCTGTCATTGTTATAGATATTAACATTTGTATGTCTTTAACACTACTGTAGTAGTTATTGTATAGTAATTATATAAATAATTCATAAGTATTTAGTTTGTTGTTGTTGTTGTTAATAATAATAATAATATTAATGTTATCATATTTCTTTTATTTACTTGTTTAATGTTTCATAATTCAAAGTAATAACAAATATGATGTGTATATACTATAATAATTGTGCTATTTCATATACTTTTAGTTTTTTGCCGTGTTTAAGAGCTTATTTCTGACACTCCTATTAATTATTTATACTGTATAAATCAGTTGTGTACTAATAATAAGTGGTCACACTTTACAATAAGGTTTCATTAGTTAATGTATTTACTAACTTGAACTATTAACAGTACTTGTACAGCATTTATTAATCCAATGCATTAATTAATCCTAATGCATTATTAACATCCAAATTCATGCTTGTTAACATTAGTTAATGCACTGTGAGCAACTGTATTTTCATTTTAACTAACATGAACAAATACTGTAGTAAATGCATTGTTTATGTTAGTAAATGCATCAATTAACATTAACTAGTACAACCTTATTTTACAGTGTTACCTGATAAGTAATAAGCCTGTGCATGTTAAATGTTTCCTTTGTTGTCTTTTTTATTTTAAGGCACATGTTTCTGTTACACAAGAATTTATTTGCTAATCTAGACATTGGCGTTCACTTTTTTGGAGTTGGATGTAAATCTGTGAGTGTGTGTTTTCACTGTCTCCTCTAGGTTGTATCAAGCTCGAGTCCGTCAGAGTTCGCTTCAGTGTTTCCTGGCTGTGGTCAAGTGTGTGGAGAAGCGAATTCTCTATGGTTACTGGTCTTCATTTGTTCCCGACGCTCCTGGGATTGGAGGTCCTCCTCCTCTCACCCTTCTCACCATCGCCCTGAAAGACCCGTCACCAAAGGTAAAACACATCTAAAAAAAAAAAAAATGCTAATGCTTAAAAAAACTAAACCAAAAAATCGGTGGTTAGCACATTCGCCTCACAGCAAGAAGGTCGCTGGTTCGAGTCTCGGCTGGGCCAGTTGGCATTTCTGTGTGGAGTTTGCATGTTCTCCCCGTGTTGGCGTGGGTTTTCTCCAGGTGCTCTGGTTTCCCCCACAGTCCAAAGACATGCATTATAGGTGAATTGGATAAGCTATGAGTGCACATGAGTGAGTGTGTGAATGTGAGAGAGTATGGGTGTTTCCCAGTACTGGGTTAGACCTGAAAGGGCATCCGCTGTGTAAAACATATGCTGGATTAGTTGGCGGTTCATTCTGCTGTGGTGACTCCTGATAAATAAGGTATTAAGCCAAAGGAAAATGAATGAATGAAATATTCATATAAAAATATGAATATTAATAATAATATTTTAAATAGTAACATTGTGCTACAAAAAATGTGTATTCCCAATGAAAGCTGAGTGAAAGGTCTGTTTGCTTTATTGTTCGGTCTTTATTTTTATCTATTATGTAAATAACATTAACATTAATAACGATTGGTGTTTTAATGTGACATCAGTGTCACGAGCATGTGTGTTGACAAAGCTCTCTTGAGTTCTCTGTTTTGATCCTCATGATTATTTTACATATAACTTTCCAAACAGTACAGTAATATACATTTGTAATATTGCTGCGGACAGACTTTTTTTGAGTTTTGTGAGTCATTCATGGTTGTCTGAAAGTTATTTGTATGTTTAATAAGTTCATTTGATGACAGCTCATCGTACCCATGGATGGTTTTTTTTTTTTTTTTTCCTGATTGTTTACAGTTTTTTGATTGTTTATGGTTTTAGATCACAAATATATCTAAAAAAGTGACTAAAAATGTAACTTTCTTTTTAAACTGCATGGAGATGAATTTTCAGCGCAAAAGACAGCGGAGCAGATATCAAGTTCCTATCATGCAATTTGTAACCATAAATAAACCGAACAGACCTGTAAATCACAGACTTTTCTTTTTGTACAGTGCTGTTTGAATGAAGCAAATTAAAGAACGTTGTGTCAATTACATTGTTACACCAACAGGTGGCAACGTTTAACTTCCCTTTGGCTTAGTCCCTTTATTCATCAGGGGTTGCCACAGCAGAATGAACCGCCAACTTATCCAGCATATGTTTTACACAGCAGATGCTTTTCCACTGCAACCCAGTACTGGGAAACACCCATACACTCTCACATGCACTCCGGCCAATTTAGTTTATTCATTTCACCTATACCGCATGTCTTTGGATTGTGGGGGAAATTGGAGCACCCGGAGGAAACCCACGCAAACACGAAGAGAACATGCAAACTTTGCAGAAATGCAGATGGCAAGAAGCAACCATTAAAAATCCTTTTTTGTCACTTTAAAAGTTTTCACCAAAAATGCTGATTTAACCAGCAATGAAACAGGACATTTGTTAGTTCTTGAATCATTCATTTAAAGTGAGATAAAAACAATATGAATTAAATTGATACAAAATGTATTTATTTATTTTTTTATAAATTGCAGCAAATAAAATTCAGTTTTCTATTCTCTTAGTTGTCTATTCAGAATCACACAGCTCTATTTCTATTGCGATTTTATGTTTTTTAAATGTGAAATGATGTTGTCAAATGCATCTGAAATGTAATAGCCAGTGAGGCTGACATTAAATAATACATCAAAGAGGCTGGAAAAAAGGTGGACTGGTCTTCTGACGTTCCTTATGTATTGCTGTAGGTGCGGGCAGGTTCTCTGCAGGTTCTGTCTGCTCTTCTGGAAGGCTCTCGTCAGTTCCTGTCCACCGCTGAAGACACCGGCGCCCCCCGTCAGGCCTTCACCCCCTTCTCAGCCACATTAGCTGCCAGCATCAGAGAGCTGCACCGCGGCCTGCTGCTAGCGCTCGTAGCAGAGTCCTCCTGTCAGACCCTTACACAGGTCTTAAAGGTAGTCAAATACACACAATCACACCAGTGGGGTTAAAAATAAGTATAGACCCTGTGAAGCTAAAACATGAAATGTACATTCATTT